>CM043723.1:13922027-13983775 GCA_023969325.1 Oryzias curvinotus
TCTTAAAAAATGCCATAACCACAACAGTGAGACACAGTAACTCATTGAAATGTGATCAGATAAATGCAGGCTCATTAAAACAGCTTTTAAAGTGATCCACATTGCTTCTCACCGTTTACCTGACAAAATGTGTCATAAACAATTACCAGTGTACCTTTATGGCTTTCTTCCTGCCAGTAACTGTGTCGCAGCATGTCTCAACCCTACTAAAGTAGCAATAAAAAGGGTTGTCCCTGACCCTGATGAATTAAGATTGTTGAGGGTAATGTTAAGTTGGAACAAGTGAACTATCCTGAAAAGGGTTGAAAAGTGTTGGACTTCCATAATTTCGGCCTCTGGTTGCATTGCCCTGCCCTCTTAATGCCTAGCCAATAAGTGAAGAGATCTTTAGTCTCGTGGTTAAGCTTTGGTCCGAAAGAGGAAAGTCCTCTGGACGGCAGTCTGAATGCAGACCAAACGCAAGGTTCAGGACTCAATCCAGACCAAATTAAGCTGACTCCGTTTGGAACAAATGATTTTTTCAGTCTGAATACACCCTAAGTCAGTTTGCGGGCTCTACATACAAAACGTGCAGCCTTTGAACATCCGTCGAAAGTAAAACCAGTTGAGCTTTGACCAATCAAGACTCTGATTTAGTAGTGATGTATTTGTGAAGTCCTTTACAAAACACAGAAGTGCCACCCGTTGGAAAACCATGAAGGAGATTTTAATGATTTCGGTTTGTGCCTGCTGGACTTATATGACACTTTTTTTTTTCAAATATAGGAATAGATCTGTGAAAGAAAGAGAGCAAGGAACAAGATTTGCAAGATTGACACAACTTTGACATTTCGCACCTACTCTTTCAACTGTAGGAGGCGGATAGATGCAACAACAAAAACGTATCTTCCTGCTTGTCCAGTGTGAACACCATGGGCTAAATACACATTCAAAAAAACGCGTTTAGCGTGTTCTTGAACGCATGTCACTTGCCCAGTGTGTCTGTAGCTTAAAAAAAAATCCCATTGAGTCTCCATCTGTTGAGGTGGAGAGGTTTGTCACATGATTACACCAAAAAGAAAGTAATTTAAGTCAGAAGTCTAGTCTTGTTACTAAGTTTTCTATGAATTTTTAGATGGTTCTTAGAACTTTCTTTGTCTTTGAAGGGTTCAATGACGAGAAATGTACCCTGACTGTTTTCAAGTCTAACTCTTCTTCATACACATTTGATCCTTGTATCAGCTGATTGGCTCTGGTGGCTGCGTATAGGACTCGCACATGGGAAACCAGGGTTTGTTTCCCAGGGTGGTACAAGACCCTTCAGGTTACTGCTTAACTATGTAGCCACAAGGGGGCTCAAGTCTGGGTCTCCCTGTCCCCGTCCCCAATCCGGATAAAATACAGGGTTTTGTCAGGAAGGGCATCTGGCATAAAACTCTGCCAAACCACATGTGAAAGCTGATTCGCTGTACCCGCCTGACGGGATAAGCCAAAAGGGGAACTACAACACCTTTGGTCCTTGGCCTGAACTTTTGAAACGGAACGAGAACATTTTCTCCATAGTATTCAATATCTTCATACATTCTGCAAAGTGTGACACTGTAATGTGTGGAAATGTCAACTAACAAGACTGAATCTCAACAAAGCTGTTCTAATGAACTTTCCTTTTTCCGTGTTATAATTCTAGGTTATCGAAGTAGACAAATACTTGGAAATACATCATAAAAAAGACCTCTTCTGGAGGACCCAAGTCCACCTTGTGTCACAGGATCTGCTGTCATGTGTGACAACCACAGGACGTTAAGATGAAAAGCATTGACCTCCTCAGGCCCGCCATGTGGCAAGCACGAGCAAGAGTTCAAGTAAAAGCAGTACACCAAAAAAAAGGAACAGAAAATCAAGATGGCCCCCCCTGCTGAGTGGAGGTCTCCAGACGCACAAAGCTGTCCCTGTCTTCTGGATCCTTGTACATGTTCTGAACAAAAGACATCCCAAAATCAATAGTACAAGTTGGAAGAAACAGATACTGGAGACTAATGGACATTGGGTTTTGTGGCTGATGGGTGCAAAGGGATGAAATTCATATTGATACGGACATCACAAGCCAACAGGCTCCAAGGGGGCGAGAGGAGGTCACAGGTTGCTTTGACAGCCTATCCCCCTTAATGGATGCGTATCGACTGAATTGGGGAGAAACAAAACAGAGGGAGGCGCAGAGTCTGTGCATGCTTGCACTGAACTAAACATGTCTGCATGGGCCCTTGTACATGTGCACTTTTCTCATGTGTGAATGCAAACGGATCAGTTCCAGACCCAAAGGATTCTTTATCCCGATCAATAGCATGTTATTAGAAGGCCAATAAAACCTTTCTCTGCTTAACCAAGAGAAAGTATAGGCTGCAAGAAACAAGTTCCATTTAAAACATGCACTTCATTGTGACTGTATAGTATTTTACTCATTTTACAACTTTTAAATTATAATCAACAGTCACTTTTCAGTCTTAACCCTTAAAAACTGGAGCTTCGGCCCTTCTTAGTTGTCACTGAGTCATTAGCTGTTATATTTGCAAAATAATCAAAAATCCATTTATACTTTCATCAGTAATATGAGTTAATTTGACATTTAACATCTGCAAATGTAACAACTTTTACCAGATACAGCAACGCGCAAGCAGGTTTCTGTCTTATTTGTCAGTGTACTCATAGTAAAGCTTTACCGGAGCTCATAGAAAAAATAGTGAGCAATAATGGAGCTACCCAGCCATACAGTTTAGAGTCAGATGCCAGCTCAGATCAAGAGAACCTGGCTGCAAAGAACAAGATGGCGCCCAAATAAAATTACCCGGAACCGAAAGTTCACATTCTCGCCCCAATTTTGAATTAAAAAAAAATACACCATTTTTATTGTAGTGGATCTTTAAGCGGACCCCTGAAAAATCTATTTTCCAAACCCAGTGTATTCTCAGGGGTCACGGGGTTGTTGGAGCTAGTCCAGCTTCAGACGGTGGAGGTGGGTACACCCTGAACAGTTCAACAGTCCTTCACAGTGCACAGTCTGGGAAAAACATTGACTAAAACAAGCCCCAGTCTTAAAAGTGTAGCCTCCAACTTTATGCTTTGCTATAAGAGTTTATAACACTTTGAGATTTTTGCGATGGGCCACATTCGTTTATAAAAAATGCCTGCAACTTCTGTCTTAACACCTTATTGTCTTACTCTTTTTCTCGCTGCCAGGCAGTCGACATTTAATTGCAAGATTGCAGGTTTGATTTCCACCTTGCCCACCCATGTGTTGAAATGTTCTCGAGCAAGACACTGAACCTCACAGTGCTCCTCTTGGTTATGAGTGTTCAGTGCATCAGTGTACAAATGTGTGTGTGAATGGGTGAATAGGACTGTGACTGTAAAGCACTTTGGGCCTTTGAGGAAGGAAGAAAAGCGCAATTTACCATAATTTATTTTTTCACAATAAACTACATGACTAATAATTTTATTTTCACGTTTGAAATACACAAAAAGTGTTCATGGAGAGTACATTTAAGAAGTGCTGTTGTACTATTTATTTGGTTCGTGGATCTCAATCACTAAATCCCACCTGGTGCATTTCCTGTTGATTTACACACCACTTCCAGGCAAACGCTCACAGGATAATAGCCCAACCCAAATTTTTACACTGCAAGAACTTAACAGTCTACATAACAAGCATTTTGCTTCCTTTGGAATCGGCAGCATGTGTTCTTGGCGCGGTTCTCCCTTGGGGCTAAGCAGCTGCTCATCGTTCAGCTCATCCAGTGTGACAGACTGAAATTACAAGTGCAACAACCCAATCCTGGGAACTTATCATCTGTAAAGGCACATATCACTGAGCAATTGACGACTGACTGGAACACATGTTGGGATGTGGTTGATGCAGTGAACAGAACAACTACTCCCCAAAAAGAGATAGTTGGATTATGTGTTAATAGCCCGGGTGGCAGCATGTCAGCTAGACACACCTGCAACACTTTGACCGGTCTGTGTAATCTCAGCGGCTATATCAGTACATATCTATTAGAAATTAGTTAAAGAAGTTGAGAAAGAAGAGTTGAAGAAACATTATCCTGAAAAACAGAAATACAGACCCGTGTGGGATCAAACCGTAAAGCACATAAGTTCAAATCCAACCAATTTGACACTAATTACATTCTTTAAAAAAAAAAGACTAATCAAGAACTAATCTATGGTTCAGAAAAGCTCTTTTAGCTCAGCTAAAACATTTTTGCTTTAGTTTCTAATTTATTTTATGCTTAAAATATATACATTTTATTTTGTATTTGGAAATTGGTGTACCGTAAACTGTCATTTGAGTGAAAGTTAATTATTATGAGTCATGGTAAATATTGAATGTTGTTATGTTTGTTTGTGGGTGTACTGTTAAGTGATAATACTACAAATCAAATTGTCTTTTTTTCCTCTTGCCTTACCATCTTTGCTTGAATGTATCTGGAATAGAGGACCCTCTTGAAAACAAGATGTTTCATCTAGAGGGGACAATCCCTCTTTAAACCAAACTGTTTAAAAGAAAAAAAACGAGTTTAATCAAAGTTGATGGCTCATTTCGTTCAGCTACCAGAAATAGAGGTGAAGTTAACCCTTGTGTTATCCTATGACCGCACCCTTCCATTGACGTGTTCTCCCTACCATGACAAAGGTGGATAAAGGTGGAAAGATTTCATGTAATCCATGGACTCCAGTGAAGATCACAAATCACTGAACAAAAAAGGTTCAGAGCAATGTCTAGTGGGTCTAGATGACCCAACTCCCGATGGTAAAGTGCATAGGATAACACAAGGGTTAGAAGATAAACAGTAACACTTTGGTTTTTATAATGCAAAGATAGTCATTGTTTTGTTTTGTTTTTCAAGTAGATCCCACATGTGTGATTTTGCTGTAAGTATTCAGGGTCAACGTATGAAATCCCTTCCAGGGCGAATTTAAGTGGATCCATCAAGATTCAGCCAGAGGTTGAACTCAATCATCAACTTGTTCTGAGGCTCAAAAGACCCATCCAGCCTGTCATATGCTATCCAAATGCTATTAGCACAGCTGTCAACGTTCCTCATCAGCTGAGCCTAATGATCTGCTGTGGGGCCTGCACTTCACAGCAACCTCAGAGTGTCAGCAGGTGTCAGATCAGCTGCCTGTCAAGAACCTCGTGTGCGGTTTGGAATCACTTTACTCCAAAGTGAACATCTGCAGCACTCGATCGGTAATTAAAAAGAAGTGGGCGTCAAAACAGTTCCAGGTTATTATTATTATTATTATTATACATATATGTATATATATATATGTAATTTATAATTTTATATGGTTAATATATGTATATATATATAAATTTTTTTTTTTTTTTTTTTATATATGATTTAATCTATTCTGGGTTTATTTATTTATTTATTTATTTGTTTTTTATTTTTTTATTTTGATTCATTTATTTATTTATTTATTATTTATTTATTTTTTATTTTTTTGGGGGGATGGATGGGGGGCCCTGGGGGGGGTGGTGTGCAGTCCTTGGGGAAGTCAGGGCATGGATGGTGGGGCTGGACTCCCTGCCCTTCCGTTCTGGCACCGGGACCCGTCCTTGCCGGTCGTCTCTCGGCGCGGCGGGGCTCTCGCCTCATCGGCGGCGGGCTTGCCGCCTCTTGGCCGCCTGGCCGCCCTGGGAGGGGGGGCGCCTACTGCGGCCGGCTGGGGGGCCGGTCGCTCGGGGGAGCCTCTCCCCCGGTTGTGCCCATCCGCCTGCTCCTCCCCGCCCTCACCAAAACAAATGTTGCACACAGGCACATAGGGCTCCGGGAACTGGATGGGTGGGTTATGCTGGCGGGGCTCTCTGGGGGGGTAACTCTCTGGGGCGCTCTGTTAGCGCCCGCCCTCCACCCCGCTTTTTACTTGCATATTAGACACCCTGATTCATCTAGGGCCTTGTGGGGAGGGTCTGGTGGAGGGGGGCACGGTGAAATATCCGTGCTCATCTTTCAGTGACCCTCCCACAATTTTAACTCCCACTTTAGACACACACACTGCATGTTAGCAGCACATACACAGCAAATACACTCCACCCACAGAGGATTCCCGGAGTGGGCTTTCTGCGGTTTAGCAGCGGTAGGGACCCCACACTGGAGACCTCCTTTTTTTACCTGCAGCACACACACAGCACTGCCACACCTCCATACATGGGTGGGGTCGGGGGGGGGCGGCCGGTCTTCACCCGCCTGGTCCTCTCAGGGCGGCCGGGCTTAAGGGTATCATGTCGGCTGCGGTGATGGTCGGGCGTACGGCGCTGGGGGTCGGTCGGCGGGGGGGGGTTACTGCGTGGCGGCGGGGGGTGGGGAGGTAACCAGATGATTGCGAGTATGTGTGCGTGAGTGCATGGGTGGACGGACCTGGGGGCTGGCTCACTGGAACCCTCTGGGGCTTTCCCTTCCCATCACAGAGGGGTAGGGCACTTTAAGGGTAAGGGAGGGGGGGGATTGTAGTGGGTAGGGTTATGGGGGGTGGCTGTGGGTGCGTGGCGATCTCTGGGTTGTTCGGGTCGCGTGCCGCGGCTGGCTCGCGGACACGGGGCACTGGT
Source organism: Oryzias curvinotus (assembly GCA_023969325.1). NCBI lineage: Eukaryota > Metazoa > Chordata > Actinopteri > Beloniformes > Adrianichthyidae > Oryzias > Oryzias curvinotus. The sequence goes on from CM043723.1 coordinate 13,928,617, forward strand.
CGGGTGGTGGGCGGCTCTCGGGTTCTGGGGCCCTGGCTTCGTCCTTGGCCCTTGTCTCGGCGTCCGGCGCCCGGCGGCCCCCATGGCTGCCGCCTGGTACGGCTAAGCGCTCCTGTCCTGTGGCCTGGGGGCCGGACGCCGGGTTCGCTTATGCCTCTGGGCGTAGTGGGGGCCCCTGTAGGGGGGCCTTCTCTGCGCCTGGCTGGTCGGGTGGGCGGTCCCCGCCTCCCCCCCTCCCGGGCTGCTTGGGTCCGGTGTGGGGGGGGGGCGCTGGCCTTGGGGGCCTCTCCTCCCCTTTCCTGGTCTGGCTGCTCTGGCTGGGTGGGATCTGGTTCCCCACAACACAAGGTTCACTTCGGCAGCATGCATGTATCTCCACCCCCACGTGCACGTGCACACTGCCACACTGCTCCCTGTCTGCTTCATCCCCCCTTCTAACCTACAGTGTATTGATGGACAGATATTTTCCACTCATCTTCGTGTCAGATTTTTACCCATGATGGAATATTTGTCTTTCCAGCAGATCTGGTATAATTGTTACAGCTTAAAAGAATAACTGATCCAAATCAGTGCTTGTATCCCTGTATCCCCCCTTTTTTCACCCTTCTTCCCTTTACTCTCTTCCACCCCCACCCCCCCCCCCCCCCGACACACATTTTCCCTCTTCCTCCCCACACACACTAAATATAACAAATAAAGAAATAAATAATTCAACAAAAAGGGGTTAATTCAGATCTACACTCTGGCTTCTAAAGTTCTACAACCTCTTTTTGTGATAGTAAAACCTGTCCAACACAAAAGGCCTGCAGCTCTAATCTGTTTGCTAAGTTGTTGGACAGAACAAGTGAAAAGAAAAGAAAAAAAAAAAGAAAAAAAAACAGTTCCAGGTTTATGAGTTCAGAGAACATGAATACAAACAACTTCTTTAGGAAAAACAGGCAAAGACAGTTGAGGTTGAGTTGAGTGAAGGATGCTAGCTGACATGACACAGTAAATTTGTCTCTACAGGTTTTAGGTTCAAAGGTTTTAGCATCAACACCTTAAAAATATACTAAAACTATCCTTCTATTTATTAAAATTTGATTCATATTGTGGTCAGCTTTAAAAAATTTCGAGTATAATTCTGACAGACTATAAAAGTACCATTTGTTTTTTAATCTATCAAACTATACTGAAAGACCGGCATTATTTTACCATGTCCTGACATGTAGATTTCAGATTCCAGATAGTGACTCATACATTTTCATGGTTGTAGATATCTAGGATCTTGTATTATGCTATGGTCACATATCCCAAAATACCATCGCGTGGTGACCTAAATGCAAGTCCTTCAGCAAATTTGTTTTACAGTGAGGATTTTTGATTAAAAGAAGGCAGCAGTGCAATAACTGACTGATAGGAGGGTCTCCAAGGTCCCCGAAATCGTCTGATGATCGGCCGATTTCGGACTCTAGCCACCCCCTGCCCCTGTGCTGCCATACCACTCCCACATCAGATTGTTAGAAATCATACGGTAGTAGCGCTGCATTCGACAAGAGCTGTTGACATGGGCCGGGGCCCCAGTGATGACTGGACGTCAATCTGGTGATCCCGGCCACCATGGGCCCTGCATATAAATGGGGAGACGGCATTAAGCTGCACAAAGCGTTAATAGCACCACAGCGACTCCAAGACCGGCGTACTGACAAATTGCGGTTAATGCTGAGAAGAACACAAAGAAGACAGAACATTGTGGTTTTTTCACTACTCATAGAAGAAGAGCAATGCCCACAAGAAAAGCCGAGAAGAAGAATCTGAATTGCGAATGATCAGGAGACAACTACCCAACTGTCACCCAACTAATTAATTGTGTCATCCCCTCCTGACTGACTGCCACCGTATACATTCATGACCACACCAACGATTTTCAAAACACGGGGTGGCAGCATGAAATCTTGAAGATTCTGCTAATGCCTCTCTGTCGCGCGGTGGCAGTCGTATTTGGGACTGCGGCATTAGTTTCAAGTACGTGAATGAGGAAGTAAGATTTTTACTTACAGAGCTGAAATTATAGCTGGAATGGAAGCACTTTTTGTTTATGTAAATGTGTGATAAAAAAAACTTTGAAAATGAAATTGATCTTGTAATTGATCAAAATGATCAATTACAACAATGAAAAGACAGAAATGTCAGCAGTCATTAGACCATTTTTTTTTATCATAGAATGAAAACGGTAGCATAAAATTCCAATTTGGTACAACAAAACTGGTGAGCAATATTGAAGTCATCCAGCCGTACAGTTTTGAGCAAGATGTCAGCTCGGACGAGAAAAACAAAGACGTTCCTGGATCTATTTGTCTGCAAGTGGATACATCAGAATGGAGCAGAGTTATGATCTTGTGATTCGCTGATCGTAGGTTCTATGTTAGAAGGTGTTTAATTGGCCATTTTTTTTATCTGCTCCTGATTCACAATGATTTGAATAAAGAAATACTCACAACAGTTGTTTTGAGCTTTATTTGCTTTATGTATGTCATCCAGTATCAGAAAAATGACACAAGAACGTGTTAAAACCACCAAAAATACAGTAATTAAAGTGGGTTTTTGACAGATGCAAGTTTAACAGAAACATTATTGATGCAACAAAAGAAAACCTGGAGTTGTGCGGGGGCTGTAAGGGAGCGGGAGAGCAAGTAAACAGATGGATGACAGTAAGTAGGAGCGGGCTTACTCCATGCCAACAGCCCCGCCCACAAATCAGAGGTGAATTTCCAAAAAAACGCCTGCTGCTTTGCAAAAACTACTTTCTAGAAAACGACACAGGTTTTTGGATTTTGGCTAAATAATTTTAAACGTGACAAAAGGTGATATGTACTATCAGTGTGTTGCAAAATTGAAAGTCGGGTAAATGTTTTTGCAAACAAACAATACCATCGGACAAGAAGAAGCAGTTCAGAAGGACAGATGCTTTCCATCATGAATTATTCACAGCTTTAATTCTGCAGGAAAGCAGTTCCTGTTCGTTTTATTGAGCTCTTTAATCCACAAATAGATTGTCGGAAAATGGTTCAGGTTAAAAATTTATTGCGGGCATCAAGCATGAATAGACCTCTTTCTATGAAGGGTCACAACCAATGTGTGTGTTTCTCTCTAAGAAGAGCAAAAGAAAAGATGAAAACCAAGAAATAAAAAGTGAATTTTGTTTTAAGACTTTTTTAACACTCAAGAATCAAAGTACATTTTTGACTATATTGATAAATCACGCTTAGTTTTTGTTTTCATCATAAGGATTCATGCAGATCCATAAACTGATTAGTTTTACTATGGATTATATTTTTACTGATAAAACCTTTTTAGGGAACATCAGCAGGTACTTTTACAAAGAAAATTAAACGCAGATTCAGCAGAGAGATTCTTGAGTGGTGTGATGTCCATCCAGTTTCTCAGAGTATTATTTAAACAGATAATGTTCGATTGTCTTTGTGAAATATTTTAAAAGCTAAATGTAACTTTTGCCTTGTAAGCATTTTGTAGCATAAATTCGTGACTTTATTCTCATAAAATGTTGACTTTTTCTCAAATTTATATGACTTTATTCTTGTCAAATTTGGACTTGTTTTCTCTTAATTGAACAACTTAATTCATACATATTAGTTTGTTTGTTTTTCTTTTCTTTTTCGTGGCCCTAACACTCGGTTGAGACCTTGTGTATGTGAAATGTGCTGTACCACTAAATGTGCCTTGCTTAAAGGCTGAGCAGGACAGCAGACATACTTACACATTTCACTTAGTAAAAGCACTTAATCCTATCATAAAGCGAAGTGTCCACAGTGGCCCAGAGGGTTTTTGACGATTTCCTGACAGGAATTGTTTTCCAAAGGAAATCCAAACTTTTTTTTTTTTTGTATTTTTGGGAGAGAGAGAGAGGGGAAAATGTATTCAAGGAAAGAATGGGGGAAGAGAAACATCGGATATATGAGGACTTCTGGGGATAAAACAGTTGGAATGGAGTGCAATATTTAGTAGACGTCACATTATTTTATTCACATAACCCTCCCTTGTTTGGCAAATGTTGAGCTGAATGCTTTAGTAAATAGAATTACACACATTGAGCAATTTTTGAACAAAAACAGCCTCTCTCGGGTCTCATTGTTTACCACTTTCACCTGTTAGAACCATTGCCAGCCCGTCATTAAGGGCTAGCAAATTGCAAAAAAAAAAGAAAAAAAGAATATTTAAAAGCTGTAGGACACATTCCCTAACTCAGTCCTGGTAAACTCACTTCCACACAGAAATTTCCCAACCCCATCCTGTCTTGTAGTCTCAAGCACTCCCGGAAAATGCTTGGAGATTTAGAGAGAAGTGGCTGAACAGATTGTTATGTCACCATTAGGGAGCTGTAATAAAGTCATATTCCTCGTGCATTTTGCATGACTAGAGGGCCCTGCACTCTCGCCTGTCTGCTCTGTTCACATCAGCCCCCTTTAAGTGGAGCAGTTCTGGGCTGCAGGTTTTTTGCCTGGATGCCGCCTGAGAGTGTATGTGCCAGATAGCATTGCACGATTACACTCAGCTGCACACAGTGTTGTGGACAGAATTATAGCTGGAGAATAAAATGTCTCAGGCCTCATTTAACTTCCACACATTTGGAAATTAGAAACCAGTTATGCATCGTGGGGAGAGCAAGCGGCAACTCAAACTTTAGCATTTTGCGTTTTGTTTCTATAAACGAAATATAGTTTGAGGAAATGTCAAAGGATTGGAAGCCTGAAACACATTTCACTGGTACCAAAACTATTAGACTCTCTGAATGTGGGTTTTGGGTGAAATTGGGAATTATAGTGATACTAATAAAGATTGACATAAAAGTGCACAGAATGTATCATGTTTCCTCTGAGCTGTGAAACGCTAAAGCTGTTCTGACAGATTTTTTGCCAAGAGCCAGAGCAAATGTTTTCTGCAGTACATGTGAACCCACTGTAAAAAGACTCTGCTGTCAACTTCTAATAGCGTCCACATTAAAAAAAAAAGAGAGTGGCTCAAACTTGGCTCCACTGTTCAGTTTAAGGCTTGAAAGTTTTTGAGCAACCGTTAGGTCCAAAAAGCAGTTTTTTATTGACAAAACAGACAGACAATTCACAGAATTAGAATATATATTTAAAAAAAAAAACGTGATCTAAATGACTTTTCATCTGATTCTCCATGCAAAACAGTCACAGGCTGTAATACACAGATGAAATTTCATTAATGACAAGCACTCATGATAAAATAATTTACAATGTTACAATCATACTACATCATGAGGCACCGGATCATGAGGCGTAGGATCACTGAATGGTCAGAGATACACACGAGATACACAAGAACACAAGAGCTCTACAACTTGTTTGTAACACAGGTTAGCCATGTTAACGCATTCATTTGTAACTCCGAACCTTGTTAGCAAAACGTAAAAAGCAACTGATACCTCTAAAACAAAACAACTACTGTGTATTATGAGTAAGTGGGGGAAAAAGCAAGCAGCCCACTGCCCAAATCTAAAGAAGTTTGAATTATATATAATATGCTAAGAACAGTAGAACCACCACTGGAACTCTAGCTGGTTTTCTGTTGTCTTTTTTGGGGTTTGGGTCAAAGCTTTCCTGGCAATACTGCTAAATGATGAGTTGCTGGAACTGCACATTTTTTCCAAGGGTTCTGAGAGAGAGCTGTATAAGAAAACAAACCAATTTAAATTAGTGTGGGGGTGTTAAATACATTCTCCAACCATTTTTGATAGAGTCCACGAGATCCTCAAAGTGAACGTGAAAGCACTCTAAGTGTATTAATTTCTCTGTTGATTTATGTTCAGTGGTTAATGAATAAAAATAAAATAATGTACATTTAACAATTTTAAGCCATTTTCTTTAGGTCTTAATTGGATGTTTTAATATTGGGATCGAGTCGAAATTGTTACTTTCTGAAACCAGCCTCAAGTGGTCATTTGAGGAACTACAACATTTTACAGGTGTTATAATTTGACACAAAAAGTCATAGCTCAAACCTCTGTTGTACACATCAGTTCTGGATGTTTCCTAAAAAAACTTTGTTTTTTTCTTTTTACAGTCGTCCGCTGAATTGCATCCTTACCCCTATGACTTCCCCCTATCCCTAAATGTATCCATCCAAGCGGAGAGATATGGAAAAAAATAGTTTCTACAGGTTCTGACATTAATACCGCTCGATGACGTCATCAATAGTCACACTCAGAAAATACATAACAACACTGGTTTTAAAATTTTAAAAATTCATTCAAAAACAAAAACTTGTTTGTGAACTTCTGTGCTTCAGAGTCACGTGAAGAAAACCTCCATGCCACAAGGGTGATGTAAACTGGCAGATGGATAGCCTGGCCTAAGTTGGTACAGCTCCTCCTTAATCCTAGTGCTATCCTAGGCACTTTGACATTGGGAGTGGGGTCATCTAGACCCCGCTAGACAGTGCGCTGAACCTTTTTCTTCAATGATTTGTGATCTTCACTGGTGTCCATGGATTACATGAAATCCTCTCCACCTTTATCCACCTTTGTCATGGAAGGGATAACACGTCAATGGTCATCTTGACCCCATAGGATAGCACAAGGGTTATAAAAATCACCACTACAGCTTCAAACGCCCCTGCAATTGGAGCAATAGGAAGAAGCTTTAAGGGTAGGGGAGGAATTTGGATTCAGCCTTTAACTTTTGGGTTACAGCTATGGATCAACAAAACAAACCTTTGTGTGTGATATATTAGGCTAAAGTCGAGACAATGTGATTGATTTTTTTAAAGCTTCTTTGCAACATTTCAAGATAAATATTACCTTGATATTCTTATGTAATCCTGACACAAAGGTCGAACCAACAGCTTGTATTTGCAATATTGATCTTTATAACTGCAACCAAAATATATTCCTTGAATTCCCTTCATTTTTCAATTGTAATCTGAAATTAAATAGAAATCTTGGATGGAGGGGTCAAAATGGGGTAAAAAAAAAAAAAGAGCAAATGCTATACACTAGCACTCAATCTGAACATATTTAAGATTTACTAAGGTTTGTCAAAGCTTTTCTCAGCAACACAGAAAAATGTATAAAACAACAATAAAAGAGGTTTTGTCTCTTTGATTTAGATTTGTTGTCATTGCTAATTAATGAACACTAACTCTTACATCCCGGTCAACTATGTCAAAGGACTGAATGCGTAGCCTCTCCACAGCGTTGTCCGACTCTATCTGGGTTCTATTTGAGCCGTAAACAGCCACAGGTTCGAACTCCGGAGGCATTAGCATTTGCAGCAGTCATCCAGCTAAATTTCAGATCACTTTAGTTTAAAGTGACAGGGTGCTTCTACTACAGTACACGAGGGTGGGATACTGCTGACTCTTGCTAACTACAAACAGGGCTGTGCTGCGTTTGTGGCCTTTCATCTGGAGAGATGCATGTCTTCCAGGGTTTCTCAATACTATCACATTACGCCCTTAAGGTATGAATGCATCATTTTAATGGACAAATATGATATGGTTCAGTATTATTTGAGTGCAGTTGAGTAAGCAAACACCTACCTTATTATCTGCACGTCATGATTAAATCCAATTTGAAATTTACGTGTATTTTTTTTTATATTGGTGGCAAGTGGCAAAAAAAAACGAATTCTGGAGGCAAGAGAACCACAACATTGCAGTTAAATGTTAATAATGAGGGTATATTACACTTTTAAAAACCCAGTTATTTGAGTTTCAAATTAGATTTTGAGCTTTTTTTGTCTTCGTCAGTCCTAGACATGTTGTAATGCAAATATTAGATGTTTTAAAACACATCTAGTTAGGATAAAATGCATAGAGGGTTTTTAACTTTGAAGCTGACCTATAAATAAAAATCTTCTGTACCAGTTCAGAAACAAATTTATAAAAGGACCAAACAACTCGAATGGCGCTAATGAAAAATTTAGAATAAATTTAAAAATAAAATAAAACTAAAGAATGGGGTTTTTCTGACCTTTAACATCGAATATTTTGTCATCAATCCTCAAATAACACACGCTCTTTGACTTTTCGCAAATCTTCCACTGATTCTGACTTGGAGAATTGCAGCTTTTCATATCTTCTGTTCTCTGCGACAAATTTATGTTTATGTTAATCAGATTTATGTTTATAGCGTAAAGCACTTCGCTACTAAATAGTGTTTAGTATATCAGCACAAGGCCACTTTTCTCTGTTTTAGAATCTGCTGGAATTACGTTAACTGGGTTAATGGTTGAAGAGTTACAGCAGTCAAATGAACTAAAGCTCTGGTGTTAAAGGGTTAATTGAATTCGTAACAGTTGAACCAGTAGAATGCTCCTCTGGGACGCATTCTAAAACTGCGTTCACACCGAATGGGATTCAAGCGATAGGGGCGTCCAGTTTCAATCTTAAATCAAGATATCAGACGCTTCTGAGGTTCCTGTGGCGTGATTTGAGCGTCTGGCACAGCGCCTTGGTCTGGCAGTTGTGTTTTCTGAGCATCGTGGCTCGGCACGTCCACAGTTCAAAAACCTAAACTTTGGCAACACAGAGTTCAGTACCAATCCAATATGAAACACCTTCCATCATGAAAGCGCTGAACACAGGGAGAACAAACACAGAACAATATACACTCATAAAACAAAAGGTGAGTGTTCTCGTCCTGAAATCTCATCCATTTCTTTTAACCCACTGTACCTGAGCAAAATTCTGCTTGTTTTTATGGTTAAAATAAATGTCCTGTTTAATAAATCTGTTTACCTTTTAGGTTTTTTAACTTGCTTGGGGTTGCTGGAGCCTGTTTCAGACAAAATGTGCATTTTCCAGTGCAAGCATCAAATGTGGCATGGATGTACCTTAGGGTCCCCTCTTTCAGAAAAGCACGTTGGTCATTGGAAAAACCCAAAATGACAGCCATACACTAAATTGTAGAAAAAATATTCAATGTCTATTTTCCCCAGTCTCAAAAATACACCCACAAAGCATTTTCTAAACTTGAGGGGTACCTATAGAATAGTTTGATTGTATATTATACATATTTTCCATTTTTAGATTTTCTCATGGCTAACATGCTTTTCAGAAGGAGGGGATCCTACGGTACTTCTATGCCAAATTTGGTGCTTGTACCACAAAATGCCCAATTATTTGAATAACCGCCTCCACAATTTCCACTACATCCGTTCATTACATTGTCCTGCATTCTGTGCAGAGGGTGACCAGAAACACAACCCTGCCGGTGAGCATAATTTGGTGTCATTAGGCCAGACTCCAGCCTCTGTGGACCCAGTTTGTGTTGTGACTGAAGCAATGATGATTTGAGCTTGTTCACTTGTCAATAGCGATTACAGAATCACCCACAGTTAGCAGATCTTTCGTTGGGCAAATCCATTATTGAGACCTGCTCAGATCATACCAATGGACAAAAACAGTTGCATCCCCATTATTCGAGCTTTTAATTTGAAAAATTATCAAAACTAGCTTTTTCCATCTAAGCTGCAGTAACAAACATCAGCTGTCTCGGCGCATGAAAGACTGCTGCTCATAACACCTGTTACAGATTAACTTCCGTGAAAATCTGGGCGCCTATTAACACGGGTGTTTGATCTCAGTGGCACAAATTGATCCAAGGTGAAGAAATTGTTGCCTAATTATGATTGATGATGACAATAAGGGGAAATGTTTGTGCCTTTAAAGCCTCACGAAGAAAGTTTTTCCTTGTTAAAAGGTTCACAGTAGGAACTCCAAGAAGCTGTGCAAATGTCTCAGACAAGGCCAGACATAGGCACGGGCTGAAAGTGATGGGCTGCAAAAATCCACAATCGAAAGAAAAAAAAAACTACAACATCAAAAAAAAAAAAAAAAACCAACACACACACACACAAAAAGGCTTGTCCCAAGCCCGGTAAAAGGTGGTAGTATCAGGAAGATATTTCAACAAAAAATTATAGGACATATGAATCTGTCCTTATGATGATAGCAAGGTTTTTTTTAGGGCCATGCAGGGGACATGACATCCCCAAAGTCTCAACGCACCCAGAATTCCTCTTTCGATTTTCTACCTGTACCCCATAGTGGGGGTGTCTAAATCCGGGCCCTTTGTGAGGCACAAAAAGGAAAAATCCAACATCAAAATGCACACAAAGTGATGGGTGATGACTAACATTTGCTTTTTGTCTTTGAACAACCTTTTTCACCATGAAATATAAATGCTAACAAACATAAACTGTGTTTTAGTTAACAAATTGGTAATGACATCTTTGACTTCCAAAATGAAAGAAATAAATACAATACAAAATAAAAACAGATGCAGTTTGTAAATGAATCACTAGGTGGTGCTTACATAAGTAAGTCTGTAAACAAGGAAAATTATACTAACAGCCTGGTCCCTGGAAAGTAGCGCTCACACCGCCCTTGTTTGAGCAACCACTTTGTCTATGTAAATATGCTTAAATATGTAGTTTTGAGTTTCCAGCTTGAAAACTTGCGTTCACGTGTTCCCACGCAAGTTTCTACGACCGTTTTCAGGCTTTGCGTACAAAACAAGTTGCCATTGAATGTGCATTGAAAGTTAAACCAGGTCGAACCTTGACCAATCAGGGAATCGGTAGTGTTGTTGGTTGAAAATTGAATTAATAAAAATGGATCAAATTGGATCAAGCCAATTTTTTCGTAAAGCAGATGGCGCCATGTTGGAACCAGATGATGTCAGTAAGCAGTGATTGGTCCGAGTCAGTCTGTCAACGTTTCTATGACAACCACTCTCGCCAATCAGGAGTGAGCTTGTAGGAAGGCCACACCCCTACCACTACAAGCAGGTTAGTGGGGGCATTGTCAATTGAACATTCAAGATAGGGGTCAGCAGGAACCACATGCTTTCACGACAGAAACAAAAATAAAAAAATTTGTACGAGCAAGAACATGATAAAAAAATATTATCAGAGCAAAAATGGTTATTTTGGCCAATAGAATGACTGAGTAATAGCTGTTCATTTCTCTGTAGAAGTCTATGGGATTTTGGCTTCTTGGAGCCACTTCCTGTTTGGAACGCCGGGGGGAGGGGGGGTCACTCAGTCCAGTTCTCATATACAGTCAATTGGACCAACTGTGTCTTTGCTGAGCCAATGCTAAACATCAGCATGTGGCGCTTCCACACACTTAGAGCAGCGATGTAAGCAGATCCCGCCTGGGTGTAGCATTTGTACAGAAAACCGAGAACATGGAACACATTACGCTAAAGACATCCGGAACGCATTAGGACAAGCACATTTGTGTCCGGCTAAACCCCAAGGCTAAATATTAGTGTGAACAAGAACCCATTTGCACCAAAAAAAAAATCCTGCATGCTAACAAACGCACTCAACCTTGCTCACACACAAACATTTCCTCCAGCTGTTAGTATTCTGACATTTAAGGTAAGAAAGAGAGGAAATAGCACAGAAATACAAACGGGCATAATATTTTTGCCACAAAAAAAAGTCCCACAGTGGCTTTCATCCCTGAAACATCAGAGCTTTCAATTGAGCGGGAAGGATTTTCCTGTCCTTCAGTGTCTAGAATAACTCACTAAATAAAGAATAAAAGCAATCTGCTCTTGTTTCACTTGATGCACTTTTTACTTCCTTTCTGCCAGGGGGATGACCAAATGCATTTCAGATGCAAGCAGCACGCTTCACTGCCTCCTGAGCACACGACCGAACCGTGTTCCACTTAAAGAAACGTTAATTTTACATTTTTAATGATCGGCTGATGTCTTAAGCAAGCGAGCGCCGCTGACGAGGGACGAAGAAGCCCTGGAAATCCCCTTCTTCGTCCTGAATTAAGTGATGTCTCTGGGAAACTGAATGAACTTTGAGTTTGCTGCTTCCTAAAACATCAAAGTGAGGCTGCTTATATGCTGATTATCATGATTTATTTCTTTCAAAATGCTCCTTTTCTACGCACAGTCCTGCAGCCAGTTTGCAGCAGCGCAATCTAGTTACTCGATTTCATGGCTGATTAGCCTGATGCCAGGATTATCTCTTGTTATTTTAAAGCAAATAATACAAGATTGGGACTTAATGGGATCAGGGAAATCAGTTGGAACACACTGCTGGCCTCTCTTAAAGTAATGTGCGCCGAAATCTCCAAGGTAAGAAAAATCAGCGACCCAAACACCATGTCCAAAGGGAGCGTTTGACGCGCAGCTCATGTATGAACAGCACATTAGGAGTTCACAGTACAAAAAAAGTCACATAGCCTCTGAATGAGGCCATAGCAGATTTTCATAAACACCTCTGAATAAATCCTGCATGGTTGCTCGGGGCTTTGTGCCTTTTTCAGGAAAAAAAAAAAGGTATATGAACCATTTAGCAGTTTAGAGCTCAAATCCTACTACTAGTTTTTTTGAAAGCTTTTTTTTTTTTAAGTAATTAGCTTCCATGTCCATGTCTGTAAAGACAGCTGCTTTTGGAAAAAAAAGAAAAAAGAAAAAAAAAACAGCAAGAGAACAAGAGCCCCGCCTCCCCCAAGGTCAGTGCCTTCCACAGCCCAGATTATCGCGCTGAAGGAATCCTGGGAAGCGTGTATTGATTTGGCCTGACACTTGCTGCCGCATTTAGCTTGGCCGCCGCTGACTCGCAAAGGCTTCAAGCAGTTTTCTGCCATATCCTCTACTATCTTTAAAGAGCACTGAAAAATTACCTCCTGCCACTGGAGATTCATCATCACATAATTAGCTCGCTGCACCTCACAGTAGATCTAGTCTGACTACAAATACAACCTTAAAGTTCATGTGCGCCAGACGACGCTTAATTAACTTGTTAGCATGAGCATGCTGGGATGGAAACACTGACCTTTCCTATGTTAACTGCATTTGTTTGAAAAAAAAAACATCGGTCTGGAAGCTGTTTTGTACTTTCTGATACCTGCTGCATGCCACGCACCCATATCATTAGATGAGATTCATTTAAAGACCCACTTCCATAAAAATTGTGTTTTTAATGTTCTTTTTCTCATGATGGAAGGCACATATTAGGAAAATTAAGCTCAAAACTGCATTCCTAAGTATTTCTTTAGTCACATCGTTGTGAATCAGGAGCGGACAAAAAAATGCTGTTTAAAAAGGAGGGTGTTTATGACGTAAAAAGAAGTCAGGGCGGGGCTCCCTGATCCGCTCCATTTTTGATGCATCCACTTGTAGACGTCTAGATCCATGAAGGTCTTTGTTTTTGTCATCCGAGTTGGCGTCCGGCTCCAAATTGTACGGTTGGATGGCTCCAGTATTGCTCAACATTATTGTTGCACCACTATTGTTGGGTTGGGGGTGTGAGGGGCTGTAAGCTAGCGTGAGAGAGAGTTTCAACATGTGAATTCCTCCGTACCAACTCGTCTACAACTCAGAGGAGATTTACTAAAGAACTACTGCCGCTCTACAGAAACTATGTCCAAGAAAATAACACATTTCCTTGATTTTGGCTTATAAAAATGGCATAATCATAATTAAAAGACCACTGGGAACGCTTTGAAAATAGATCAAAAGAGGATTGGAGTGGGACTTATATTTTTTAAGGCAACCAACAACAAACTGTGTTTCTTTACATGTAAAGGTAAATAAGAGCAGAAACACTGTTGTTTTAAAAGATATAAAACTAACATAAATTATCGGATGGATTATAGTTTCAACAGGAGCTAAAGTTCTATGAATCTGTTTGCACACTAGCTGTTGTAGTGAAGGGCAACATGTTTTGATGCCAAATGATGCCAAAACTTTTGTTTCCACCATTTTTCATTTAAATTGAAGCAGGAGTATTGCCAACTTCACTAATATGTCTTTTTATTTTTGCTTGTTTCTAAATGAATCAAGGATTAATTCTTTGTTTACAATAATCCCTACATACACAGACTCAAATTCTCCCTGACTTTGTATATTAAAGAATAAGCTAACTTTTTTAATAAGGCAATAGTTCAATAAATATATTGATTTCACATGCAGAAAAATAAAGGGAACCTCTCAGCTAAAAACCCCAGACCAAAAATGCACATGAAGTGATATGGAAATGTTTTTCTCTTCAATCAACCTTTTTTTTAATCAGAAAAAGTAAATGTTAACCAACCACAGCTAACTTTCTTCTAGCCAGCATGATGACACTACTGTTTTTTATTGTGTTTGGAAAATGTGGTGAGGTGATGAAACGTTTGACTTCCAGAAAAAAGTTTATAAAAAATAAAAAAACAGATGCAGTTTGCTAAGTAACCACTAGGTCTTGACATGAAATCACAGTTCCGTCCATCCACCTTCTGAATCCCTTCTGGGGTCAGAAGAGCCACTGGAGCTAACCCAACTACTGCTGGATTAAGGTGGGGTACACCCTGAACAGGTCACCAGCCTGTCGCAGGGCAACACACTCACTCGCACTTACCTGGGGGTAATTTAGAGTCACCAATAAACCTATGGAGCGTGTTTTTAGACTGTGGGAGGAGAAAAACCCACGCATGCACTTGGAGAGCACTCAGACTCAATGCAGAAAGAATCCAGCCGGGAATTGAACCGTCACACTGTTACACGGGAACGCGCGCCACTGTACAGCTGAAATTCCCATTTATGTTTTAAAATTAAAATAGCGCAATATCTTTTAAATTTCACTCCTATTTTGCCATTTTATCGCTAATAAGGTGTTATACCCAGAAACCTTTATTTTTTATGAGGTAATTATCTTGTTTTTTAAAGGTAAAGGGAGGGTGCTGCAGTCAGCCCCCCGACACACCCCAAAGCACTCATACTACAGAGACAATTATTTTTTAAATGGTCACAGGGTACCAAGGCAATGCCAAGCTGCAGAACAGGAAATGATCATCCCTCCATTAACTTAATTTTATTTATCCTGACCACAGAGACTATGACCCATTACAGCAACTCTAACATGAGCAGCGTTTTTGTACCAAAAATGTCGATGATGTCATCAAATCTGCACTGGATTAGCATGTGTTACATGCATCTCAGAAGGTCTATCATCACAATTTTGCCGTGGTCTGGTTTTTGCAGCTTGTGTCTCTTTAAAAAATCGTACATTTTTAATTAAAACAAAAAAACTGAGGTTGAAATTTTGATTTGATTTGATTTATTTATTTGAATTAAGACAGTGCATATTAATCAATGTTGCAGCAGCTGCTTCAACATAAATGTGCCAGAGTTAGCTACATTTCATCTACTGTCCTAGGGCAGGATAAAAGGTTCAACAATTACATTTACTACACAACACAATAGCAGAATAGATTATTTACAATAAAACACGAATCTAAAAAACCTAAGAAAGGCAACAATACCAACAATGTCTGCAGGACTGGTTTGTTTTTTAGCTATTGTTAAAAAGCTGTTTTGAAGGTAGGATAGTTTTCACAGTTTCTAATGTGCTGTGGCAGTGTATTCCATCACTGTGTGCCTCTGATTGACACCACTGTTTGGCTAAATTTAGTCCTGCGTCTTTGTACATTACAGTCCCCCCGAGTTAAAGCCCTGGTGCTTATTCCAACTTTTGTTTTTTTACTTATAAAATCTAATAAGGGAGTGGGGCCAGCCCATTTAAAACTAAAAAAATGAGTCAGGCATCCATGTACATTTGATAACTTTCAAAATCAATTATGCTATACTTAGTTAGAATGTCACAGGAATGATAATGCAGAGGCTTTTTGTCTAAAACTTTCAGGGTTCTTGTAAACAAAGACTTGAGGGGTTTCAAAGTGCTCTCATTTGGCTCTCATGTAGTCGGACAATACATTTTATGACTAAAATCACTGAATGCATATAAACCTTTGCTGCCTTAAAAATCAGAGTTTTGGACAGACAGAACTACAAAACTTTTTTTTGCAACATACTGTATCATCTGCGTATAATTGTATTTTTGTGTTCTTGCATACATCTGGCGGGTTGTTCACATACAAACTAAATAGAAGTGGCCCCAACATTGAGCCTTGAGGGACTCCATCTCACAATTGCAGTTGTTTTAGAAGAACTTTCCATGCCATAAAAAAACCTTTGGTCCGCATTCAAAGCCGCAGACACGCCCCCTCCACATGTTCACGCAGCTCTCTTCCTCCCACCTGCTTGCACAACAGTTTTAAAGGGGCCACAACAATCTTAGAACATAAGAGTTATTTTACGAAACCACAGAGAGCTGCAGCACAGGGATGAAAGAGCCGGAGGCTGCCGACCACTGGGCTATACAGTGCCCGCAACTCCTCTGACACTAAGAACCAGAATGTTCTGGGACTAAAAACATCTAACACAACCTTCTAATTTTATTAATGCAAGATATTTAGATACAAAATGATTAGCTTTTTAAATAGAATACCAAGAATTGAACGACCAAATTCTGCAGATGAATTTATTTTTTCATAACTATAAAGATCAAATCTCCCTTTTTATTCTAGCACCTGTTGGTTTATGGAATTAATGTGGTTAAAACAATCATTTAAAAGTTTTTAACATATCAGCTTTGTGCGTTGTCAATTTAACCGTTAACCAGCTTCGTGTTAACATTTGTCCTCAGTTGGAATCATGTCATCATTGCTGTTGCTCTGCATGATTCCTTTGGCAAAAACAGAAGACCGAAACTATCCAACACTTCCCCCTTTGGGTATGTGACTGTCTCCAAATGACCAAACGCATTTTACTGATGTTACTCACTTCTGTGCCCTTTAGTTTAGCTTGTCCTTTTGCAGCCGACTACTAGATCTGATTGGCCTTTTAATCGTTTCCATTTAACTAAGTTCCTCTTCCTTTTTCATTTGCGTCCACGTTTGAATGAATATGTGAGACCAGGCAGAATGAAACAGATAAAGGCAGCTTGCTCTGGGGGGGGGCATCAGAAGTTTTGTCGGTTTCCGTTAACCGAGGCTCTGCCTCGGCGGCTGAAGTCAAGCATCAGTGCACTCAGAGAAGGCTCTCAGATATTCCTGCATGACAGCTAAAGTAGTTTGGCGCATCACAGACATGTACCCAGCCTGAGAAGCCCTTGGGCCTTTTCTTCTTCATGACTGATTTTTAAGTGTTTTATCCCTGGGACACAGCAGTAATGCGCATTAAGATCATGAACACTTATTTCAATAGAGCTTTATGTTTTATTCCAGCCCTACATTTGACTGTGTCTAGACTGCTCAGCTGAGAATAGCTCACATGAAGAAAATCGCCTCTGAAAAGAGGGGTTCGACTTTAAGCATGATAACATTAGAAAACTGTTCAGGGTCATTCATTGATATTTGTAGGTCTTGTTGGAAACGTATTTTTTTTAATGGTTTAAATTATTCTGTAACTGCTAGAATCTTGTATATAATCCATAATACTCTATCAAAAAATAAACAATTCAAGTCACAAAATTGAAATAAGTAACTCAGGAATTTATGTAACCCTTGTGCTATCCTAAGCATTTTAACATTGGGAGTTGGGTCAAATAGACCCACAAGACAGTGCGCTGAACCTTTTTTCTTCAATGACTTGTGATCTTCACTGGTTTCCATGGATTACATGAAATCTTCTCCACCTTTATCCACCTTAGTCATGGTAGGAAGAAAACTTCAAAGTAAGAGTGGGGTCATAGGATAGCACAAGGGTTAAATGGATCAGTTGTCTAACACAATGGATTTTTTTTGGTTTAACTCATTAACACAGCAGCGTTAGCTCCGGTGTCGGCATTCTTTCGACTACTGTAACTCTGCAGCACTTTTTACAAAATTAATTACAGCAAGGACGCGTGTGTGGCTCACTGCGGCTATACAACTATCTTCAAATGACTTAAATAGTTGATTTTCTCCAAAAAAGAGAGCTGACCATGGCCCCCAAGAAAAACCCTGACTACGAAGACCTTAAAAAGTCTCTTGATGAAATCCAAGCTGCGTTGTATCCTTTTATGGAACAAGTGAATGCTAAGCTAACTCCGATCTTGGATCTAATGGACTTCCGAAGATTCCGAGCTCAAAACAAGCAACGAGAAAACCAGGTCGACATTCTGGAGAAAAGACTGGACGATGTGGAACAACAAGTAAGGATGAATAACATCATTCTCACTGGAGTACCGATCAAACCCGGGCAAAGCTAAATGCAGCTGGAGTTAGCATTGCTAATGCTAATAGCGCTAGCAGTCCCTCTCAAACGGAGAGCGGTGGAGAGTCTCTGGAACACCAAGTGGAATCATTTCTTACGTCTAAAGGGATTTCCCTGGATCTCAACACCATTGAGACCTGCCACCCGCTCCCCAGGAGAAAGGAGACGGATAAACCAGCGATCCTCATCAGGTTTGTGAATCAAAAACACAAGCTAGCTCTGATGTAAAAATCTGAAAGGTTCTGCTGCTTATCTGAACGACCATCTGACCAGAAGGAATGCTGAAATCTCCAAACATGCACGGCTTCTCAGGAAGCGTAAGCAGATTGAGAACACTTGGGTTAAAGGCTGCAGGATTTACGTCAAACCACTCGGTCCATCGGACCGGTCCAAGGTTCTGGTTGTAAACACCATGAAGGACTTTGAGAAGTGTTTGATCACGGTCGTCTGAAACAACATGCAGTTATAAATCAAAGAGCCAAATAATTTCAAGAAATATGACGCCTGGATTCATCACTTTCTCCAAAAGTCTGAAGTGACCTGATTAACAGCACAGTTCTGACCTGCAGACAAGTTGACCTCAACTTTTAGGCGCCGCTGATTTCAGCTGAAGAAGGATATGGACCTGAATCTAATGTCTGCAGACATAACATCGAAGAGAACTAGAAACTCTGTTTAAACCCAGAAGAACGGCTGTTAATCAGAAGAAGAAATACCAACCTTGGTCATTCGACAAAATATGGACCCTTCTTATTTTACTTCACAGCATTACTACATTAAAAAAATAAAATAAATAAATAAATAAAAACACAAAAAATAATATTAATAATAAATAATAAAACAAATGATTAATCAATTATTAAAAAAGGTTAAATTGATTGACTTTTAATGATATTACTTCACTTGCTCCAAAAAAATTGATACGTTGATTCATGATTTTTCCTAATGAAGCATAATTTTCCACATATTTTTAACTTTTGATACTTGATCAAATTTTGCCAAGAAAATTCCTGAAACAGTGTTATGTCTATTTTACTGATATAGTATTATTTTTTAATCATATCAATGACTTTTGTAAGTGACATAATCTGCATATATTTTGGATATTTCATTGCCATGTTGATTTCTAACATTTATTTTTTACAAAATAATTGAAGTAATTCATCTTAGTCATGGGCTGCATGGTGGAGCAGTGGTTAGCGCTCTTGCCTCACAGCAAGAAGGCCCCTGGTTCAAGTCCCGGCTGGGGGACATGAAAAACAACATCAATGCATGTTCTCCCCGTGTATGCTTGGATTCTCTCCGGGATCTCCGGCTTCCTCCCACCATCCAAAAACATGCTTCATAGGTTAATTGGCAACTCTAAAGTGTCCATAGGTGTGAGTGTGAGAGTGAATGGGTGTGTGATTGTGGACATTCTACCCTGCGACAGACTGGCGACCTGTCCAGGGCATCCCCTGCCTTCGCCCAAGTGGCCGGGATAGGCTCCGGAAGCCCTGTGACCCCGAAAGGGACAAAACTGTATAGAAAATGAATGAATGAATGATCTTTGTCATGTGCTTTATTGATATTTCAAGATTCTTAATTCTGACTGATAAAAGCTAGGAACCGGATAATGATAAATCATGTAATAAAATGGTTACAGTAGAACAGGGGTGGGATTATATAAATTCACTTCCTTCCACTCCCTTTCAAGCAATATTCATTAATATGTCTAATTATTCAAAGCTTGATTAGTTATTGTACGAATGTATAACTGATGATTGTATTGTTTTTGTGTATTCTTATTTGATTGCTTCAAATAAACCATTTCACATCAAATCAAATCAAATGTAATTCCAACAGATTCTGAGGTGGAGAAAGCCGCTTTGCACTGTTATGCAACACTTTATCTTAGTAAAGGGCTATCACGGTGTTCCTTATGACATATCGTTGCAAAGCCGATGGGAGAAGTCGCTTTTGGCCATGTGTCATGTTGATAGTGTAAGCTATCGGAAACCTAAAGTATAATAAAGGGAATTTGTTATTTAAGCGTCACCAATGATATCTCAGGTGTTACACAAAGTTGTTACACAGTGAAATCAAAGGTGTGTGGCTTCATTTAATATTAGTGTGTTTCTCTTTAACGCCAAACGTCCCTCTGTCTTTCCCTCTCCATTCAGCAGTCTTCTTCTATCCATTTACATCTTCCATGACTTTGCACCTGTCCCATTAAACCACCCATCCGTTTTCTTCCTCTCCTTCAGGGAGGCGGGGGCAGCAGACTTCCCTCTCCTCGTCCCTCTGCTCAAACATCTCAGAGGGATTCCGAGGCTCTAGTCCCAGGCCACTTTCTCCAGAGTGCCCTGGGTCTTCCCCGGGGGGCTCCACCCACTTCCCGGAACACCTCCACAGGAAGCATCCGGACCAGATAGTCCAGCCACCTCCACCGGCTTCCCTCAATCTGACCCTTCAGCCCCCTCCACCCTAAAATGGCGTAGTTTAGTTATGGCACGTTTTTTTCCAAAGGATGTTTGCAACCTTTGATTTCCTGAAATCGCAAACTGTGACTCCAATGCAGCTGATATCTTTTCTAAGTCACAAGATAAACCGTATCTTTAATCTGAAGCAAGTCTGCAGTCTTTTTTTTCCAATATTGACATGCACAAATGTGTGTTTCTACACACCCAGATGACTCACTTTAGGCCTCAGAAATGTGGGTCTGCTGAAAGACAGCCGCTCTGTGACAACCTAAGCTGACCAATCAAAAGTGAGCCTGTCAGCGAGGCGAGTCTATGCCAGGAATGAGATGAAGTGGTGGAAATGAACACACGTTTAACCCATGGTCTTCACATTGGACAATCAGGGAGGGGCTTCTTCTCTTTCATCTTCTTTTATACTGTTTACCAGCACATGTCTGCCACCTACAGTTGAAAGGGGTTTGGTGCGAAATGTCAAAGCAGTGCAAATCTGGTCAATCTCGCTCTAGAATTTTCTTCACAGCTCTATTCTGATGTATGAAAGCATTCCAGCCAAACGGTTAGGACTTTCATGGAAAGGGACGCCATACATCACGACCAAATCCAAGTCCCTGATTGGTCAAAGTTCAACCTGGTTGAACTTCAATGGCGAGCGTTATGTACAAAGACCCTAAAAACAGTCGTAGAACGTTTTAAGCGAGGAAGCTCAAACACATATTTACATCGTTTTTTCATTGGAACTGGTCACTCCCCGGTTGCCGAGGGCGATGTAACCATATTGCAGGTGTAAATGCTGTAAAATGTTATTTTCAAAATAAAGCATAATAATTTCTGTCCACATTTTCTTATAAGCATAAATTAAAACACCAGTTATCCTAGTTATCTAAAAAACAACTTTTGATTGTTCTTACTGTTCAGATGTAGATATAAGGTTTTATATTTTAGAGTTTTGTCTGTCTGTCTACATAAATCCACTAAATCAGAGCGTTTTCTTCTTCTCTTTTTTTTTCTGTGGGAACTTTACTTCCTTCCACATTTTCATGTCTTTAAAACACACATGCATTAAATGCTCCTTATGGTAAAGGTCAGGAGGTCCAGTCTCACAGTCTGTTCCGCTAAAGAAAGGTCTCCATCAGAGTGAAATGACCCAAAAACATCAAGGCGGCAGCCATGACAGACCCAGACACATTTTTAAATACACCGAAAAAGTAGCTGTAATGCTTCCTTAAGTATTTTCTTAAGGAAACATAAGAAATTAAACATATTTTATGTATGATTCCTTAAATGATTTTGACTTGTTTTAGAGTTTTTGGGGATGATCATCCACAGAGAAGATGTAACTTTAGCATAAAAAAGGATGGTATCATTATCTTCTTTATGGCAGACTATAGGGGAAGGCTCCCCTTCGAGGGCAATGAGGCCAAGCGAGGTGAATTAAAGAAATCCTTCATAACCCACTTTCACTTCTTCTTCTTTCCTGTAATGATTATCATGATCTCAGTGTTCTCTCTATTCAGATCACAGGCTGTTCTTAGGGAAAAGAATTCAAAACAAAGAGGCTAACTGGACTGTATGTGCGTGCCAACCATCATTTGTTTGCATAAACTTCAGCATCATTTTTGATTCAGACTGCCCCCTTGTGGATAAGCGGTGTAATTACTCCAAAGGTGACCATATTCTTGACAAATATTTGGGTTTAAAAACACTTTTATTGAAGCCTAGTTATCATCTTAAGTTCCATAAAGGTGGAAATATTTGGAATTCAAAGTGCTGACATCAGCATTTCAGCTTGCAGAGTAGTGTTGAAGCGTGTGTGACGCTGGCCAACACAGGACATAACATGCATGTACGTTCAGAGAAATCTTAGTTTTAATACTGTTTGAGGAGCCAGGTGGGCTCAGGGCCATCTAGCAGGCAAAAGTAGTACCACCACCAGGGTTTCTTTGCCCTTTCTCCGATCCTCTGCCCGATTGCAGATATTTGGGTGTAGCGTTCGTATTGGTTGTGGGGGTCAAATCGTTCGTAGCCCTCTGTCGTCTGGAGGGCGCCGTTTCCTTCCGGAATAGCTCTCCGCAACACAAAGTCGACGCGGCCCGCTTTACGCATGTCGGGGGGAAGGTGTATTATCTTGTGGGCACTGGCGTAGCCGGGGGCGGAGGCAGAGAGGACGTGAACGCCGGGCGTGAGGAGGCGCCAGTACTCCCCGTTTTCACCTGAGTGTGAAAGAAGATGTTTTGGGCTCACTTCCAAATTGTCAAGCATGTATTTACTTCACCCTTATATTTTGTTTGGGTCAAAATTGACCCATTTTTAAGTGTAAAAAATGGGCAGATTGTGACCCGAACACAATATAAGGGTTAATATACTCAAATTGTAGTCTGACACAAAGAAAAACTCTTTGAAATTTCAAGTTTTACTTTAAATCTGTGTTTCCTTGTCCATAATCACAAAGCACACCAGCAATCAAAAGTGTAAAAAGTGAAACTCTCTAGTCTATATTATGGATGTAGCAGTCCCTCCAGGATCTCACATGTACTTTTTCTAACAGCTGTGGCATAAAAAGCTTGAACTTGAAGCTGTTTTTCTTAAAAATTGGGATAAAAGTTGCAACAGCTTTCAATAATTAAAAAAAAGGCTATAGGGGGCTGTATAAACCTTAAATCATCTGTTTTTCCATGCAACTTTTAAAAATGCTTTTTTAAATGATTGTCCTTATTCAAATGGTGTTTATTTATTTATTTATTTTTATATTTTTGGAAAAATAATATATGTGTATTTTGAACAATTATATAATAGCAGGAACAACTTTATATTGATATAATATTCTCTCTCTCTCTCTCTCTCTCTCTCTCTCTCTCTCTCTCTCTATATGATGTGAACACATTCGTTTTTTTGTTTAAAATAAAAAGAGTTTCAATTCTTATTTGAGAAAAACATTTTTTCAGTTTAGTTTTAGTTAAATAAGTCTGTTTGCCACTTAACTTTACTGTCGTTTCTTTTAATTTGATGTAAATTAAATGTTTTAAAAGTTGCTTGAAGTCTGAATTTGAAGTTGTCTTTCAATCCAGAGAGTTAGAAAGTATCTCACAGATATGCTGTCACACTAACCCAAGGATTTATGGGAAATGTAGTGAAAGTAATTACACGATTGGACTATGAATCCGGTGGGAAACTATTCCACTAAACATCATCTTTAGCTGTTATTTTTGTCTAAACTGAGAGACTTTTTTGCTTCATGTCTGCACAAGGGAGTGAGGATGTTAACCGTGATCGATGGGATTGATATGATTAAGCCTCCCAGAATGCTTGGCTGGGACAGTTTGAGGGGTCAAACTTCTTCCAAAAGAGAGCAATCAGCTAAAGATGTGGTTAAATGGTGGTACAGTCATACTAATCAATGTGTTTTGAATAGAAATCAAATGAACACAAAGAAAAAAAGGTTAAAATTATGGGAAATTGAGTGATTTTCTACAGCGTATACTGGGGCTCACAGGTCGAAAACACTCGCCTAATATCGAAATGCAGTCTGACAGAAGAAAACTCTTCGAAAATTCAACTTTTACCTCAAAGGATGAAAAAGAATCTTCACATTACAGCCAAGAATTGCCTTTAAATATGATGTAATTATGTACTCAGTGCAAAAGAGTTGAAATTATTTTTCCTTTCATCTCCTGCTGTGTAAAAAATAAAAGAAGGTAATTTTTTCTCCCTTTAAACTGTATTTTAATGTAAACAAAGGGGTTTTGGCTTAAATAAGTTTTCATCAAATAATAATACTACCTGAGGTAACGTCATGCCAGATTCCTCTGACTGATATCCGAGCTCCTTTTATTCCTTCGCCATTCCCGTCTTTTACTATTCCTTTGATACCTCGATGGACCTGGGGCAGCAAAATGTGTACATTTATTCCAATGCTAGGTTAGCACAAAACAGAACATGCTACGTACAGCCTCCAAGAATTTAATCAGAGCTTCCTGGTTGTCACGCCAGCTGATGAAGAGTTCCTCCTGATCGGGAAACTTGTCGCAGCCCAGCGCCACTGTCACCTCAAAGCAGTTGGTGTGAAGGTAGTTAAAGTCCTGCATACCTGGAAGCATGAATAAAAACACGAGGAAGGTACTTTTTTGATTGGAGTTGCCCTGATTTGTCCTCACAGCTGATCCAACAGCGGCCTCTAGCGGCTGCAGGGCAGTTTGCAGCTGTTTTCTCTGCAGATGCATGCTTTCACCTCCTGCAAAGCTGAACCTCTGCGCTCCGTTTAGGATCCCTTTCTGGCTGTTTGCTCCTCGCTGACCACAACCTGTATTTCTGCTGGACATCGTTTCATGGGCGTTTGCATATGTTCCTGCAAGAAATTTAAAAACCTAGAAGAATAAACAAAAAAAACAGTGTTTGAAAAGTTTTTTTTTGTGTTGCATTTTTTTAAGTACCTGCCTTTACTTTGGCAGATTTTTTTAAATATCTCAAGATTTTTGCAACAAATCTTCTATGTGTGCGTAAAAGGAAAAGCATCAACACTAATTAACTCATAAAATACAATTTCTAAAACCGTTTATAAAAATCCATTCATTGCTTCAAAATTAACATTTTTGAAACAATAAATGTGTGAAATGTTACATAACATTTCTGTTTTAATGATAATAGGTAAAGAAATCCACCTTAATTAGAACAAACTTTGATAAATGCTCAAATTTTCATTGTTTTTTTTTAAATACTATAACAGAAAAGATATAAAAGACTTTGTGTAAAATTCCACATGAATGAAAATCATTTAATGCAATAAACTCATTTCATTTTTATCATAAACTTTGCGTTTTCTTTAAACCGCTTTAACCATTAAAGACGCAAAGTGTCTCTGTGTCAGTGTGCAAACTCTGAAACAGGTTAGGCAATGAGCTCAAATGATGTTCCAATAACCATAAATTGAAAAATGTACTGTAAAAATCCATAAATGTAATGTAATAAATTATAGAAATAATAATGTTTTTCAACCAGTGTGCTAGTGGGAGAGATGGTCAGGTGTGATCTAAAAGCATTTCTCATTACCAGAATATCAGCTCTATGTTCATAAAAAAATAATAATAATAATAATTGGGGGCGCATCACACGCGGCAGGAGCTTCAAATTTCCAAACACACCTTTGTACAAGCGTCCAGCAGTGACTTTGACGCGGGTTACAACAAAGGAGGAGGACATGTATTTGATGTGCGAGTTGCGTTCAAAGTGAACGGAGAAGTGATGCGCGCAGAGGGAGGAAAGACAAGGGAGGGGAAATCCGCGGTACACGTCTGTGCAGAACTGAGCTAGTGAGGCTTTTTGTACTAATTTGTTTTTTATTTTTGGTTGTTGGTGTTCTGCAGGATTTCTGTCAAGGAAAAAGTGTACCTTGGCTCAAAAAAGGTTGAAAAACACTGATATACAATATGGAAATGAGAGAACCTAAATGTCATTGCGAGTTCATACAGATTTGAAATAGAATGTGTAAATTTGGACGTTCCGGAGTATTAAATGTTTTCTGATGACAAGCAATATTGTGTATCAGCGTGTGATGTGTAAAAAAGAATTGTAAATAACCTTGGTTCCATGTTTTCTGCCGTGTAGTCATCATTTGTCCAGTAGGGGGCAGTAGAAAGGCTTTTCCTGCTCATTTCATAATGTCTGCCTCCATGAAAACTCAGACACACTTTTGGCGGGAAAAAGTTTTGCTAATTTTCTAAACTTTAATGTGAAAACAACTCATCTTTATTCGTTACGTTAACAACTACTTGCTGTATTGCAATAATGTAAAATTTGTAAATAATTCATTCCTTATAATACATTTATACCATGTTAAAAATGCTTGGATAAAATTTAAGACAGTGGGTGAATAAGGTGCTTTTTCCTGAACATTCATGTTAATATTTTTGCATCTTAATCTAACATTTGTGTGAGCCGAAACTGACCGGATCACCCAACAAATTAGCCAATAATTAATAGTATCTATATCTCATATAAAATTCTGTATTTTTGTGGATTTCATCAATATCTTACTTCTAAAAAACAAAAATGTCAGCAAATTCCTTCATGTAGAGGGCTTTACAGGGTAATTTCATCATATTTAATGAATCTTATGTGAATTGTGTGCACAACTCCAACAACATCTAGTTATGAGCAATTATACCTTCAAGAAGAAGGAAATATCTTCAATCATCTTTGTTAATTTTTTTCTACTCAGTGTATTACCTAATATGTGAAATGGGTTTGATGTTTCTATTGGGTGTTTATCCACTCATTCTCTCAGCATTTAGAACTTTGTGGGCGTTGAACCTTTTTGAATGGCACAGAGAATTGGGTTTTGTGTTTGCCGGATGAGGCGTTGGCTTTTACCTTCTCATCTGGGGTTGGGGAGAAGGTGTCATTCCCCTGAGGATGTTTGGACAGATCGTACGGGTATGAAACCAGCAGATCCCCACTGCGGAAGTTAGCTGAAAGCACAAATGGCACAGAGCGGATCCACTTCATGACGGCATAAGTCTCTGGTGCCACCTGAAAAACAGTAGATCAAGCAAAGAAGAGTCAGTTGATCTATTTGCTGGAGTGGAAGTAAGCCTTGAGTGATCGTAGATGCTGAATCAATTTTGTTCTGTACCTTACCAAACCAGTAAGAGTCTGGGATTGGGATATGGTCGGTACGGTGGCCTTTCTGTCTGTGCCTTCTGTAAACGATGGAGGTCAAATCGGGGAAGTTTCTGTTCAGGTCGATATTCTGGGCGTTGTTAGTGCCCAGATTAAAACTGCCAAGCTGAAGAATTACACAAACCGATCAAACTTCGAGAGCAGATTCTCCATAAGAAAACGTGTTTTGGTTTTTCCAAAACCTCCCCAAAAAAGCACCAACTTCCACAAATCTACACTTTAGATGAAAAAAATCAAGTCCAGATTATTTTAATCTGAGATTAGCGTTCAGATAACATGGTGGAGTCACCTCTGCGTTGTCCCCGTGGTAGTTTTCATTGCCTCCGGATGTGGCCACCTCATACCCGTCAGGGTTCATGGAGGGCAGGATGTGGATGCGAGTGGTGTTGATGAGGGTCTGGATGCGTTGGTTCCCTTTCAGGTACTCCGAGCACAGGAACTGAGCCAAGTAGATGAGCAGCTGGCGGCTCAGGACTTCGTTTCCATGAACGTTGCCGACATACTTGGTCTCTGGCTCAACTGATCAAGATCACATGCAACGCCGAGTCATCTATACAGCACGAGCGCAGACTTCAAACTCAAGTTGGAGAAGTGGTACTCACGCAGCTCGTGCTCTCCGGGATTGTCGGAGAACTCCACCACCAGCAGCTCCCTGCCCTCCATGCTGCGGCCGATGCTGTAGCTCCTGGCTATGGCGGAGCAGCGGTCCTCAATCTTCTTCAGTTGGTCGATCATCTTATTGTAAGAGTGATAGGTGAACTGCATCAACGCAGCAGGGTCTTCTGTGGGAGGAACTTGTAGAACTTCATCCCCCTGACCTGGCTGCTCTGCTGCACAAAATATGATTCTATTAGCACAAAAACCACATTCATCCACACAAAATACTACTTTGTAGCCACAAAATACAGATTTATAACCACCAATGACTACTTTGTGAACATAAAATACGAATTTACTTGCGCCAAATACTTTTTTGTGTGCAGAAAATAATTATTTGCGCCAACAAAATGCACATTTTTTCACACACAATGCTAATTTGTGCCCACAATATACTAATTTGTAGCCACAAAATAGTAACTTTGTGCACACAAAATATTCTTTGGAGCCACAAAGAGGCTAATTTGTGACCAGAAAAAGCTCATTTGTAAGCACAAATACTAATTTGTAGCTATAAAACACTAATTTGCACCCGCAAAGCACTAATTTTTGTGCACAAAATGCAAATTTACAGCCACAAAATGTTAAAATGTGAGCAAAAATAGTAAATTGTAGCTACGACACATTAATTGCACCTGGGAAATAGTACTTTTTGTGAAGAAAATGCAAAATTATAGCCACAAAATAATCATGGTAGGTAGGGGGGGTGCTTGGACATCACTGCCAGCAAGCAGTAGATGTCCTCCTAGCACCCAACCCGCCAATTTTAACTGCACCTTAAACATTTAGGGACCCTTGGTGGGGAGGGTGAGGGTACATCACTGTGAGTAATCAGGAAATGTCCCCTTAGTTCTCGACCCACCAATTTTAACTGCACCCCCTTAGTATACACACCCTTTACTCCTCAAAATATACATTCCAACATAAACACACACACATGCACACACACACACATTTTGCAAGGAAGGTGGAAACTAGGACCGTCTGTCCCCTACCCCATCCCTGGTAGGGGGTACTGGGCCCTTTGCCACAGTGGCCGTGTCCCCTGGGTGCTGGCTTCCTGGGCCCGGCGGCCCTCTCTCCGCGCAGGGAGAGGATTCCTGGGCTTTCTGGCAAGGCCAGAGGCCAGGGTTCACATCCCACCTGAGCCGGGGTGTCCGTGTCCCTTTGGTGTGGGTTCTGGTCCTTGCCCCTGAGTGCTGGGCCTCGCCAAATTTCCAACTGTGGCCGAGCCTGGTCAGGCCGTGTTTACATCACCCCTGGTGGTGCCCCCCCTTTTCTCCTGGGTGCCCTCCTCCTGGGCGGGGGCGGCTGGCCCCTGCCTTGCTCCTTCCTGGACCACCATGGGCCTGGTGGTTGGCTGCCTGGAGCGCGGTGTGGGTCTCCCTTGGGGGGTCCTGGCTCGTACCTGGGGTTGGGGCGGGGGGTTGTCCAGAACTCCTGGGTGGTGATGAGGTGCTCGTCTGGGGCTGTGGGTACCTTTCTCGGGTGGGGCCCTGCGTTGGGCCCTCCCGGCATGGCGGGGGGCTGCTCCCTTGGTTGGGCTAGGGCGGCGCTCTCTTTCCTCCATGCCTCCCTGCTCTCTGGCTTTGGGGGCCCCTGTGGCGGTCCTGCTAGCCTTGGCCTGGGTGGCGGATGTGGTCACCACGGGCGGCGGTTGTTCTCTATCTGCTGCCGTGCGGGTGTTGGGGGGCTCTAGCTGCCGCTGCAGTGGGGGTCTTGGTGTGGGGATGGCTGGTCACTCCCCCTCCTTCTTTCCACATTCCACCATCCATTTTAGAGGAACATAAAAACTCACCTGAGCACAGGTGTTAGCTCACCTTTACACTAATATTTAGCTTGATTGAATGAATGAAATATTTTACACTAGTTGGTTTAAAGGCATAAGTATGCGTGTGTGAACACTATTTGTATTGTGTACATGTTGACATTTGGACATTTTTGCAACTAACAGATTGTGTTTATAACATTTGAGTGTGTGTGTGGACAGACCCCGCCCCTTTAAGATTTGTATTACATCTGAACCTGACTGTAATGATAAACATCCAGCAACTTATTGCTTTATGCTGCTTCATGGTCCCCCCCCCCCCCTTTCTATAATCACCCTCCTATCCCCCACCCCTCTCCAACATCCCTCTCTCTTCTTCCCTTCTTTCCTATTCCGTCCGGTCCAACACAAAAGATTTTCAAATACGATCAAAGTGAATAAAGTTTGGCCTCAATTACAAAAGGGGTTTATCCAGACATACCTCTGGTTTGTCAGTAGATTTATAACCCCTGTTGTTAAAGTCAAATATGTTCAACACAAGAGGCCCTCAGCTCTCATCTCTTTGCCCAGATGTTGGACAGGACAAGTTGAGAAAAAAAACAAAACAAAAAAAAACAAAGAAACTGAACCCCCACCTTGCCTCTAGTGGAAGGTTGGTGCCCGTGTTCAGCAGCGGAGCAGAGCCGCCAGTGTGATGTGTCAATGGGACTGTGACTGTAAAGCGCTTTGGGCCTCGGAGGAAGTTAGAAAAGCGCTATACCTGTATACTCCATTAACCATCACATTTTTCCATATTAATATTTGTGTAATCAGTCCAAACAATACGGTTCACAAATTAATAAATTTAATTTAAACAGCAGTTTCACAGCAAAGAATTAACCCACTCCCTATAACCCACTGAATGGCTTTTAAGGTGACGCTACTGCTCCTAGGTGAAAGCGTGGTGCACCCTTAACAGCTCACCAGTCTGTTGCAGATCTGATAATATATATTTGTTTAAAGGAAAACAATTGAATACTTATGAATACACAAACACACATTTTTCCTTTCCAGATTTCTATTTTTTCTATTATTCCATTCTGTTTTTAGTAACACTTTTCCAAATTTTAGTGAAACTGAATACACTGAGATAAAATCTCATTTTTTAAATTCCTTAAATGACATGTGCAAGCTAAAAAAGAACAAAAGTTTTAACAAGCAGAAAGGGAGCAGAAAAATCACTTCAGACAAAGTTTTTTCCACAGGAAAATGTCTAACAGGCCATAAAACTGGGCTATTAGAGGTTTGCACAAACACAGCTTTAGTTTGAAAATATTTCTGTCAAAAGATGTTATGTGTTACTCTGATCATAAACTAAAGACTTTATTTGAGATTTTACAATCATAAATTCACACAGAATGCCATCTGGGTCACACATGTTGGAGCCGCATCAGAATTCCAATAATAGTAAGCAGTTTTCACAGCTGACGGCACCTTTTAGCAATTTAAGATCGTCTTTTCTCGAACACACAAACAGAAAAAATGGTCTCTTTATAGGGTTGACTTATAATGGAAAAACATGTTAAAATACCCTCAGACCCCAGCCTTTAAACAGGTTTATGTGGGGACAGAAGGCATTCTAGTTCAACTGCTTAGTAAAATAAAAGGTTTTTGCTCCACTGAAACTTTCCTGAGATCAAAAAAGCAGAAATACTCAAACTAACCATAGATAGATATGCACACACCAGACAGAAATGTCCAAAATTAAGCCTGAAGAGGGAAGGACATTACCAGCAATCCTCTGAAAAGGGGAGTTGGGCTGGTCAAAGGGAAATTTAAATGGATGAAAATCTTGTTTTTGATTTTTGGTAAACCCAGCTGCCATAGCAAAAACACACCCTGCAAACTGCACAAATTTGGGCTCAATTTTTTCAAAACAGGTGGGGACCCTTTACCTAAGCATACACGCAAAGGAACTTTTTCAATAAACATCAGAAAAGCTTCTGAAAACAGAACATAGAAAAGTAATAACCTATCTGCAGGTGTAAAGTTGGAATTTTTAATGATGAAATTAATGGAACAGTGATTCCGTCTGCAACCTGCCCCAAGTGGTTTTCAGAGAAACTGCAACATTTTTTTTATGTGGATGTTTTCTGGATGGTCTTATGGTGCAGACTTGACTCAGTGAAAGCAAAAAAATACAAAAAAACAAAAAAACAAAAACAGAGTTTGAAGTCAAATTAGAGTGAAGTGCACATCTCTCACCTCTCATGTCCTCCAGTGGGTTAAAACATCCCTCTTGGTGTCCGACAAAGAAGCGATCACAATCGAGAAAGTAGGGCCACGCCATGTCTATACCGTCAAATGCACGGCTGCATTTCTTGTGCACGGCTTCACAGACACTTCGACAGGGCCTCTGCATCTTCTCCCCCTCACAGCGCGGGGTCAAAACGGAGCAGCCTAGCATCCGCACCTGGAGGCCACACTCCCCACCAATCAGAGATTCCACCACGCTGATCAGGAGGTACTCGATGCTGGCCTCTGTGTCCTCCTGGGTCCTGTGGCCGATGATGTTGGGGAACATGGTCTGGGTGTAGGCCATGTCGGAGCAGTAGGACAGAAGGATATCTGTGCATTTATCTGAGGTAGAAAAACCATTACTTTGAGATCCATTTCAATTACTTTTAATGATGAGGATGGTGTCAGGCCTTTTATTATCATAACTTATTATAAATATTTCTATTATCCCTGGAAATTAGAATTTAAATATTTGATGATACCATCAATCATCTAAAAATACTCAAAGGTTTTATGGTTTTACACCACATTCTATTAAGGGTTTGATTAATGAGTCAGTGTGACCTTTTCCTGGTTAAATCTTCTTACAGACTGATCTTTGTCCTGGACATGACATTAATGAAAATTAATGAATATATTGTTACCTCAAAGTATGTTTGTGGCCAAAATGAGAATTTATGTATCATGAAATCCTACTACAAATTTGTGTGCTCGTAATACTAATTAGTGTGGACAAAATGCTAATCTATATGCACAAAATAGTAATTTACAGCCCCAAAATACTTATTAAGCCTACACAGTAATTATTTGTTCATGCAAAATACTAATTTGTGCTCACAACATGCAAATTAGTACCCACAAAATACTCCTTAAGCCCACAAAATAGTATTTGTTTACACCAAATACTAATTTTGTGTATAAAATACTAATTAGTCCACAGAAAATACAAATTTTTGTGCACAGAGTACTAATCTTTATGCACAAAATACTAATTTAAAGCCCCAAAATACAAATTTAAGCCTACACAATACTCATTTGTGCATTCAAAATACTAATTTCTGCTCACAAAATGCAAATTAGTACCCACTAAATACTAATTGAGCCCACAAAATAGTATTTGTTTGCACCAAATACTAATTTGTGTGTACAAATTACTAAACTAATTAGTGCACAGAAAGTTCTAATTTATGTGTACAATATACCAATTAGAGCACAGAAAATACTAAGTTGTTTGTACAAAATACTAATTGCCCACAAGTGATCAATTTAAGGTAACAGTTGAATAATTTGTTGATCTTTTGTTTTTTTACTGTGATGTTTAGGACTCTGTAGGAGAATAACTCCTGTATGACTCAAGGCTTCCATGAAACCAGCGGATACTCACGTTTTTCTTCCACTGTTGGCCTACACAGCCCTGCAAGACACATCCATAAGAAAAGTGTCACAGAGGCAGACACTAGATGGCAGAGCTGCTTCTGGAAATGCGTAACTGTGGCATGGAAAATGTCATCTCGTCAACTTTATGGTAAACACGTTGAAACACAAAGCTTTCACAATAGTTCAAACCATAGTCATCCAAGATAATCTCTAAATACGATTTGGCATAGACTAGATGTACATTTTATAGAATGTATGTGGGATTAACAGTAGAGTCGTGCGTAAAAAAGTTGCGCTCCAGATGCGCGCACAACATTACATCCAGAACAAGGAGACGTTTTTACCTCTGACTCGTGGGTCACAAAGCGGTGAGGATGGAGGCAAGTGGAGGAAAATCTGCAACAGAAGGAGCAGCATTTTGCAAGGAGGCTGTCTGTCTGCGTTAAAACGCGGCTCCCCTTGGCCGGCCCGCTGTCTCCACGCGCGCTTCCTCAAGACGCCAACCAGTCCTAGGGAATTTCCCCGGAAGGCATTTTAATACCAGGATTACGTCCGACTCTCGATCGCGAGTTACAGAGGAAAATTTTCCAGGGTGAAAAGAGGACATGAACCATGAGGGCAGATTTTCCCTCATTAGTTTCACTTTTTATGGGTTTGTAAAACTATACAGTCCACTGATTTTCTTATTTATCTGAAGAAAGTTCTATATTTCCTCTATAGCCAGTTTTCCCCTTAACCTTTTTCCTGTATTTAGTATCTGTTTATCACTCAAAAAAGGATTTGTAGTAAAAACTCTAGATATTTAGGTCAAATTTTATCATATTTTTTTCATATTTGATTATATCTGTGCTGAAATAGTTTTTGTTTGTTAGGAATGAACTCCAACATTTCTTATTATTAATTGTTGGCTGGACCACATATGACAACAATTTATATAACCTAAACGTCTTTAAATGTAAAACTAAATGAAAATTTACACCACAAAAAGTAACAAACTTCTTTGTGTCGTAGCTATAGCTATGTATTTGTAACATATATAACATCATAAAAGTCTGGGTATTGTGTTTTATGTTTAGGCATATAGGTATATAAATATATTTTTAATGCCTCTTTCCATGTATGACTTGTGATATTGTGGGATATAATATGACATAAATCAATATATTGCAGGACAATTTAGTATAAATCACTATATATTGCATAGTATATTATCCTATATAAAAATAACAATAATTACAGTATTTCAATAAGCTCATGGATATATAATACTTCCATATATGGAATATATTGTCAATACATTGTTGCACAAGAAATGTGTAAATGTTTCGTAATGGGATGGGCCTTGATGGGGACTTAACCTTGTGTTTTGGGTGTTTTTCACATGTTCTTATGGCATTTCTTCTGATGATGGAGGACTTTAAGCAGATTAGGCTTGAAATTGCATTTTTAAGTATTTCTTTATTCAAATCTTTGTGAGTCAGGAGCAGAGGAAAAGCACAGTTTGAAAAAGATTGTCTTGTGATGTTGAAACTACGCCAGGTGAGCAACAAGCTCCCCATTCTTTTGTCAGCTTGGAGACACATAGATCCATGAACGTCTGTGTTTTCCTCGTCTGAGCTGGCATCTGGCTCAAAACCGTACAGCTGGGTAGCTCCAACATTGCTCGCCATTTTCGTTGCACCACTCAAGTTAGGTGTGGGTTTGTGAGGGGCTGTAAGCTCGCATGGAGAGCATGTTAACTGATGGGTGACGGGGAAGGGGGTGGGGTTGCTCCAACAGTATCGCCCACAACTCAGAGGCGAAAAGTTCAGCTGACATAAACTATGTCCTAGAAAAATAATTTGAAAATAAATAATAATCAGAATTAAAAGACCACCGGGTACAATTTTACAATAGATTAAAAAAGTGACTGGTGGGACTTTAAAAGGATCGTCTGGACTCAGTTTTTTACGTTGAAGACGTTTCATCTCTATTCCAAGAAGCTTTCAACCTTTAAATCTTCTTGGAATAAAGACAAAAAATCTACAACTAAATCCAAATAACTCTTTTTAAAAGTTTTTCTGCCCTGGAACCATCCCGGAGGGAAGAGAATCTTCACACAGATAAACTGCATTCTGGGAAACTAACATCAATTGTAGATTTTTTTTAAGAAAACCATCGTTGGGATTGTCTTTTTTTCCGATTGAAAAGTGTGGTCTTCGCAGGTTTGAATGGTTCAGGACACCAAAGACCTGACGAGAAACGGGAAAAGACATAAATCACACAAGTTTCTGCATGAAAGTTCAAACCTTTGCAAAGGGGAGAGGAGAGTCAGACGCTTCGCCGCTGTCATCTGCGCTCTCTCGGCTCCCAAAGCAGACAGCTTTTTTTTATCAGCCAACAGAGCAACATGTAAACATGTCAAATATGTCATTAGATAGATTCTGTATGTATGCGTGCAGGCAAGCAGATGTTTCCAGTCGAGGACGATCACATCCGCAATCCACAAGTGTCTCTGTTCCATAAACAACTCAGAACAGAAAAGAAAACATAGAGCAGGAAGCACAGACAGCCCTGCCGCTGACCCCAGCACTTCTTATCTGGTGATGCATGCAGGTTTAACTGTTCACTTGGCAGCAAGCAAGCACAGGTGTTATTACAAAACACACGGATATAAAGAATCAAGTAAATACATGATCAAAAAGCATAATAATATAATGGAATCCTTGATCACCTCCGCAAAAGTAAAATTATAGTGTAAAATGTAAAAAGCAAAAAGGAGAAGAAACAGTGGCTATTTTTTTTTAATCCATGTGAATTCTAGCTCAGGAAAATAGAGCATTTTCTGTGTTCTTATTGCTTAATCACACTCAAAATTCACTTCAATTTTTGTAAAGTGATTTAGTTTTCAATCTCAGCCACAAACATCATTGAGAGCTTCAGGTTCATCTTCTTCCTGAAGGACTCAAGAAAAATGCTCACTTAAGTACATGGAAGCTGCAGTGCAGCTACACTCTATCTTCAATTTTATTCACACTTATACCGTGGTCCGGGTGAAGACTCGATTCTGATTGGCTGCTGGGTGCGGATTAATAAGTGATAATCCACCTAAAAAAGAAGTTCCAGTCACATAGCTTAAATATTCTATATCGCTATGCTGGATTCTTTAAAACAACCTTTTGCTTCATCATCTGGACAAACACAAGCAATAAGAGGTGAACTTTCTCTCTGAACTGATGCTTTATTTAACACATCGTGTCAATCAGCATACATCTATATATATTTTTTTCCACATCACATACTGAGCCTGTTTAGATATTTGACCCGCTGAGCTGAGGGGGGCCTTTATTAACACACTAATTACATGGTTTCGTCCTATTTGGCCAAAGCTTCATCTACTTTGAACTACTTAAGAGGTTCCTAGCTTTGGCTATCAAATACCACACATGGATCCATATTTTCTGAAACAACTATGGTTCTTCTAGTATTTTAAATCTTCTCTGTAAATCTTACTGGGTAGATTTACAGTTCTGTATATATCTATATAGACATATACCTATATTTGTGACAAAAAGCCATCTAAACCCCACAAATAAGCAGAATAAAGTACTAAAAACTGACTAAATATTTATTTCTTTTGTAAGTGACCATGGTATAAGCGGGTTAATGGCCTTCGAAGTGTGCATCATCAGAGATGGTTCAGGCTTCCACAGCGTGCATTCATTTCTGATAATGCACACTTCATCAGCCATTAACCCTTACGTAAATAATGTGCCAAGATTTGGAAAAGCAACCCGTTTAAAGGAAAAGTTCCTGCAGCTTCCTGCAAACCTGATCTGAATGCACACACCTCAGTTACGCTCGCTTCGAAGCTGCAGATGCGCCGGAAAACCCCAGAGATGATCACACATCTTACACCATGTGCCTTTTTTTTTAAGTAAGCGTTCTCAACTTCTTCAACTAATTAAAAGGTCTTCGCGTCAGGCTGACCAGATCTGAATTAGCATAACGGGAGGCCTAATTATTCATTGAGGGAGGGGGGCACCCAGGCAGAGGTCAGTGCAGAGCTGATGCACGAAAAAAGTCATGTATACTTCAGCTAAATTAGGAATATTGATTGGATCCTTAACATTATGCAAATCGCTGCGCGGCACAGATGCTAAGTGGAAACGAAGCCTTATGAGTCGATCCTCTGCGGAGAGCGTGCATGTACTTGCAGAGAGTGTTTGTGATCACATGTCTCTGTGGGAAATGGTGCTGAGAAAAAAAGGGGTGTTGGTCTGAAGAGGAGGCTTGGAAAAAGTTTGGAGTGTGCTCAAATTTCTGGCATTGAAAGAAAACCAAATTATTTGCTCACAAGTTTCAAATCTGATGTTGACTTTCTTTGATTTACCGTAAATTAAGGCAGGTCACTTAGGGCCCCAGACTCTTGTGTCAATGAAGACATGCTGCCGTGGAAGCACCAAAATGTTGCATTTTCTTAAAATACAAAAAGCCTCTCCCAAAATGAGCATCATAGCAGGGAGCTTGTGCATTTCTTGAACCTTTTATACTATGGAGTGATATTTCTGCCAACACGTTGCACACAAAACTTTGAAAATAAAAAAAAGTGAAAATATTAAATATTTGCTTTTCAATAAGTTTTTAATTTTGCATGCGTTGTGTCAAATCTCCATTTTTTTCTATCTTTGATTTTGCTGCCCACTCTTAGCCCGACTCAGCGTGATATGACTGCCATCATATGCCACCGCCAAAAAAGTTTTCGCATGCGTTGTGTGTCATTTCACTTTTTTCCTATCTTTGATTTTACTGAGTTAAGTTTCAGTTTGACGTGACAAAGCTGCCATCAAACAGCTGTTGAACTAAATATGGCTTCTATTGAGCATGATAGAGTTTTAGTAGACATATGCAGATTTTTCCTAGAAGATTTACATCTCAGAATGTTATCGACACATTCTTGTCTACTTATGTTATTCTAGAACTCAAAGATCAAAACCCAAATACTGGTCTTCTATCTTGTCCCCAACGTACAGGGATTTCTTCAGTTTGTTTAACATGTTTTGATGGCATTGTGTAGATCAGGGGTCACCAACCTTTTTGAGACTGAGGGCTATTTCATGGGCACTAAGTGGTATGAAGGGCGCCACAGGACCCGTTTACTAGAAACCTCCTAGCCCCCCCCCCCCCCCCCCACCACACACACACACACACACAAACACAATTTGAGGACGCCCTTTTGTG
The DNA here is from genome assembly GCA_023969325.1 of Oryzias curvinotus. NCBI lineage: Eukaryota > Metazoa > Chordata > Actinopteri > Beloniformes > Adrianichthyidae > Oryzias > Oryzias curvinotus. The sequence goes on from CM043723.1 coordinate 13,967,123, forward strand.
TGCCCTATTTTTATTTGCTCATTTTACACAAAAAATGCATGAATTTTCTAGACTTGTATTACATGGGGGGGTCAAACTCAGTTGCAGGGGTGGCCTAAATCCAAAACACACTTTAGGTTGCGGGACGAACAAGATAAACATTTATTGAACACACTAAAGCTAAACTTTTAAACCTTTAAAACTTTAACTTAACTTTAACTTTTTAAAGATAAATCATTTTTAGCAATAAGTTCTTTTCTGCTTGGTGTGTGATGTTCTGTGTGTGTCTTTGGACCTGTGTGTGTCTCTGGTCCTGTGTGAGTCTTTGGACCTGTGTGTGTGTCTTTGTTCTTATGTGTGTCTCTGGTCCTGTGTGTGTTTTTGGACCTGTGTGCGTGTCTTTGTTCCTATGTGTGTCTCTGGTCCTGTGTTTGTGTCTTTGGTCCTGTGTGTGTCTTTGGTCCTGTGTGTGTCTCTGGTCCTGTGTGTGAATCTTTGGTCCTGTGTGTGTGTCTTTGGTCCTGTGTGTGTCTTTGGTCCTGTGTGTGTGTCTTTGGTCCTGTGTGTGTCTCTGGTCCTGTGTTTTTTTATCTTTGGTCCTGTGTGTGTCTCTGGTCTTGTGTGTGTCTCTGGTCCTGTGTGTGTCTCTCGTCATGTGTGTGAGTTTTTGGTCCTGTGTTTGTGTCTTTGGTCCTGAGTGTGTCTTTAGTCCTGTGTGTGTGTGTCTTTAGTCCTGTGTGTGTGTGTCTTTAGTCCTGTGTGTGTGTGTGTCTCTGGTCCTGTGTGTGTCTTTGATCCTGTGTTGATTACCTGGATCAGGTGTGTTTGGCCAATAAGGAGCTTCAAGGCCAAGTTGAATGGAAAACATGTAGGACACCGGCCCTTTAGGTCTGGAATTGGACACCCCTGCACTATCCTCTTACTTAGTAGAGCCCCCACTGGCCATGTCTGAATCTGCTCCCCGTGCCCCATGCAAAGCACAGCACCGGTTTGTCAAGAACGACACTCACATAAGTTAGCAGACAATCATATCTGTCCGTTTATTTTGTACACACCCACCACTAGCCAAACAGCATTAACTTCACTTCACAGCTCCCTCACTTATGGTGAGCCATTTAACACAACCAAGATTCCCCACTTCCCATGAGTCTTAAAAGCTGAAGGCGGGTCTAACCCGCAGATCGCCACAAAATGTTGATTTGCTATATGAGCAGTGCTATTTTTGGAGCATTCCCGTTAAATGATATTTACCCTTCCAATCATTTTTTACATTCTCACTTTAACTGGGACAGTGATCTTTGTGTCTTTAGTGGAAATGATGTCGAAACTGTGAAACATCTTTTCTTTGAATGTTTTCATGTAAAAGAGTTTTAGTCTTCTTTTCATAATTGGCTCAAATCCCAAAATATCATCATTAACCCTTTAAATTGGAATACAATAAAATTCCATTACAATTAATTGACAAAAATCTGGACTTTCTGATTAATGTACTGATTGTAAAGCATTTCATTCATACTTGTGAATTCTTAAAGGTGATACCTCACATTAATGGATTACTCAACCGTCTCAACCTAATCTCTAAATCTTTACATTACATGAATTATAAGAATGCACAGACATTGTGTAATTTATTTGATCTATTTAAACTTTTGTAATAGACACTTATTTTTATTGATTATTTTTTAAGTTACATTTGTTTTCTTATTTTTATTTTTTTGTCTACCTTTATCTCAGAATTGATATTGTTGTCATTGACAGAAATGCGGGGCTTGTTTGTTGAATATTTGCTTCAATTAAAAAAAAAAAAAAAAAAAAAAAAAAAAAAAAAAAAAAAAAAAAGTGTTTTTGGGGTGCATTCTCTGCGGGCGCCACAAGGGGTGCCCACGGGCGCACTGGCGCCCGCGGGCACAGGGTTGGTGACCCCTGGTGTAGATTGTGTGGTTTGCAAAGGTTTTGCATTTTGATGTTAATAAACATTCTTTAAAGCCCCACTGTGATCATTTATTGATCTATTTTAAAAGGGTTCCCAGTGTTCTTACAATCATGATCATGCTGTTTCTAGCCAAAATCTAAAAAAAACAAAAAAACGGTGTCATTTTCTAGAACATAGTTTCTGTAGAGCGGCAGGAGTTCATTCAGTTGAGTTGTGGGTTGGAAGTTGGACAGAGCAACTCCCCCCCTTGTTATTGCGGAGTGCAGCAGGGAGCTTCTAGCCCTCCCAGTGTATTTTTGACACCACAAAACAGCTCTTTTTCAAACTGCATTTTTTTGTCTGCTTCTAATTCTCAACTCTTTGAATAAAGACTATCTCAGAAATGTAATTTTAAGCTTAAATTTCTTTATATACATCCTCCATTGTGAGAAAAATGGCGCAAGAACATGTTAAAAAACTGAAAACATGTTCCTGCAAATATTTCCATGGTTTTTTACTGCACACTTTGATGGACTGAAAAGTCCTCTTTACTTCTAAGAGCTTCTGCCTCTAAAGCCTCACACCGGCCTCAGCAACGCACCTTTTCAATGTGTAGTCTGTGTAAATGTGTGTTTATTGTAGCTACTCAAGTTTCTAGGACCATTTTCTGGCTCAACATACAAATGTGCAGCCATTGAATGGGCATTGAAAGTCAACCCAGGTTGAACTTTGACCTATCCGGGACTCGGATTTGGTGGTGATGTATAGATGTCGTCCCTTTTAATTCACACAAGTGTCAACCGTTTGGTAATTAATCATGGAGGAGAGATTAATAATTGAGGTTTGTGCCCAACCGGAAGCATGTGACACCAAGTCTTTTAAATATCGGAATAGAGCTGTAAAAGTAAAAGCCAGGAAAAAAATGTGACATATCGCACCAACTATAGGTAAACAGTAGGAAAAAAAAAGAAGAGGAAGCTCCTCCCTGCTAATCCAGTGTGAACACCATGAGCTGCATGTGCATTCAAGAACTCATATTTAGCGTGTTCTCGAATGCGTGTCACGCGCCCGGTATGTATGCAGCCGAAGACTCTTTCAGGATTCAGTTAGGAAACAGCAGCAAAACTATATTTGCATATTACATATATGAGTTTTTTCACAAGAAAAATTTTAGAAAAAGGGGAATCTGCTTCAATTAAAGCTGTTTCAATCTAGCACTGAACATTCAACGTGCATCCACAATAGTGACTTGAGATTTTCATGCGAAGGTCTACTGAAATTTGAAAAAAAAAAACTGTCTTTTCTCAGTTACTGGCTAACTTCTAAACCCGACCATCTGCAACCCATATTTTACTATGAATACATTTTCCATTTGAGTAGTTTTAATTAGCGGCTTCTTTCCTCATCAGCCTCTGATGATCGGGTATAACTATGATGTGTTAGAAGAGCCGAGCCCTGGCGTCTGAACAAGCCAGAGCCGCTTCTAACATCTTGAAATCAGAGATTTGGAGGATTAAATGAGCCTTTCATTCAGTCACTGAACACTTTGAATAATTAGAATTGGTTTGGCTCCAAGCACGAAATTGAGACAAAGCTATTAGAGGAGTTGACATAAACTAACCCACGGAAATGATCTTTAACCCGTCTCTTTAATGAAACCATCCAATATTGTTGCTGCACTGAAGGTTACCCCGTGCCATCACAGCCTTTTTTTTAAATGTCTCCCACTGTATAATTAGCTCCAATAGATGCAACTGCACAAATGAACTAAACCTGTGAATATTTTTCTAGTCAAAATCTAAAACTTGTCAAAAAACAGCTCCAAGATACACGCACAAATGTTTGGCTTTCCACGATCTCATGTCTAATGTACTTTCACACATGTACCACTGATGTATAACTTTCATATCGCGTAAATGGTGCACATATGTTAAAATTACGTAATTGATGCACAAATTTTGGGCCAGGTTTGGCTTTTATGTAGATTTACGTGTTCTTTGCGTAGTTTATTCATACGCCTTCCGTGGTTTTAATGTAGTTCATTTGTGATACATCTGTAAAAATTTCACATGAAAGATCACAACTTTTCTCACTTTTTCCACGTCTATTCATGTATGACCAATTTTCATCCATGCAATATGTGCAAGATGTATGTACTGTCTGTAGGACATAGCCTTTAGTAACATTGATTTTGGTGAATTTGCCATTGAGTGGTTTAAAGAGAAAACAATTTGTGTTTGTAGAGGATGCGAAATCAACCTCCTTGAACATCATCAGAGGAATTCTTCAAGGGTCAAATTTGGTCACTGTGATTTTCACCGTTTTTATAAAAAAAAATTGGCTAGCCAATTGTCAAAAGTTCCATCTGTATGCAGATGATAATATCATCTACACCAGTGGTCCCCAACCCCTGGGCCATGGACTGGTACCGTGGGTCACTTGATACCAGGCTGCAGACAATAATACTTACTGAACATACTGTAACTTAGATTTGTTTTTGTTTATTTTTTATTCTAAAGAAAGTTTTATTTTTGGAAAACTACCAGATTCAGTCCACCACAGTCTTCTTGACATGTGTCAAGTCGTTGGTCTCTTCACATATCCGTTAGCTTCTTAAAGCAGTTGTTCTGACCGCTGAATAAAAAGCCCCAAGCTAACAAAGTTAAAAAAAACAAAAGTCTTCGGAAGAAGCCATAGAAGAAATTAAGAGTTTTGGACTTTAAAGAAAAATAAAGCTACTATTTACAGACAAAAGTAGGAGTTTTCCTTAAAATATGGTTTCATTCCAACAGTTGTTCCCACATACCAAACCCGTTTGGCATAAAACGACTTTAATGTTACACATACACAGATAATAAATTTGCAGACACGGTGGATTTACGTTTGAGATAATATTTAGAAAATACCAGTTTTACGACAGTTATGTCAATTTATTTGGATTTTATTTCGTTGGACGTGCTGAAGTCCAACGTCCAACTTTTAGCATCCACTTTGACGTTTAAGGGTTAGGGTTACATCACAAAGTCTATACAAAGTCTATGTTTAAACTGGCTGCAAATATTGTACAGAGAAGGAATATTCAATAAAACAAAGTTGCTGATTTGTAGATGTTTAAGAATGTTAAGGATGTTCAAGAATTGGAGGAACACATCTCCCTAAGTATGGGATTACATTTCTGCCATTAATTGAAAGGGCGTAAAGACAACTGAGCGGGCGTATTTAGGAACTGAGTGAGTGAACCTTACAACCGCGCTGGCGCAATTCTAACTAAGCGACCCCGTATTTTACAATTGAACGGCTGCAATCCTAACTGAGCAGTGATCTTGCTCAGTCAGATCGTTTTTGCGCGCTCACATGAATTTACCGTGCGGTCAAATTGTTTTTGCGCGCTCACATGATTTTACGCTCAGTGTTAAGGGGGCGTTTTTGTCACTTTGTGGGCAGAAACCTTTCTGGTTGATCTGATTGGCCGAAATTTGCATGTCTTATAGTGAGACAGAGGGGCGGAACTTTCATTTTTCAGAGCCGGGCGGCTCTTGAGCTGCATGCAGCTCCCTGCCTCTTAGCATAGTTTCTAAATACAGCACTTTCACAGCCATAAGGTGAAAGTTTGACATTTTCTCCTAATGTACAGAGCAGCCCTAATGTGTTGTTGTGTGACTTCGGAAACCCTGGAAATGCAAAGAGGCACGGCACAGTTTAAACTGCAAGCTATCAGCCACGCGGAGGAACACGAGAATCAAGCAGCTGCAGTTCGGTTAAGTTAGATCTTCACAGGTTCAGACTTCCTGCTTCAATAACTCTTCTGATAAACGTTCAAATGTGTTAGCAAGTACCTCAATCATTTTGTATTAACACAGAGAGTGAACTGCAAAAGCATTTTTAAAGAAAAAAGATAATTTTTATTGCCTTTTAATCAGAATTGTTCGTTTTAAGCCGTGAATGCAAACAGGGCAGCGAGCCGGCTGCTAAGGGACCGTCAATAAAGTGCACACCCTGTGAAACACCATCCTGTAAAAATCAGTAAACTTTTAAAAAGTGAATACATGTCTATATTTATATGAACTGGTAATGAAGACTTGTCAGCATATTCGTGTTACAATAAATATTTTGGAGGAAAGTCCATCTTTTTTTTATCTTGTTGCACATACTTTTTCAAATTTTAATAGATATGAATCATGACTAAAGTTATCAGTAGTTATAAAGATACTGAAGCTACTGTCACCAAACCTTCTGTACGGACTAATATTGACCTTATTGTCATACTAAAATATATATATCATAAATGTCAATAGTTCACTTTGTTCATTTATAGGAATTTTTCATATTTAAATATTGATCAAATTTGGTCAAAAATCCTCAATAGCTCTGAAGATGCTAGATTTTTTTACATAATCTTTATTGTAGTAGGAAAATAAGGTCATGATTAGTCAGTACAGTAAGTTTTGTGTCAGTAAATACAGTATCTTCAGAGCTACTGAGCATGTATGTTATGATTCATATCTCTATTAAATTTTAAAAAAATATAAGCAATAAAACAGAGACTGACTTTCCATCAAAATTTAATGTAATAATAATAATGCAGCATGACTATGCTGACGAGTCTTCATTACCAGTTCATATAAATATAGACATGTATTCACTTTTTAAAAGTTTACTGATTTTTACAGGTGTTTCACAGGGTGTGCACTTTATTGACGGTCCCTTAGCAGCCGGCTCGCTGCCCTGTTTGCATTCACAGCTTAAAACGAACAATTCTGATTAAAAGGCAATAAAAATTATCTTTTTTCTTTAAAAATGCTTTTGTAGTTCACTCTCTGTGTTAATACAAAATGATTGAGGTACTTGCTGACACATTTGAACGTTTATCAGAAGAGTTATTGAAGCAGGAAGTCTGAATCTGTGAAGATCTAACTTAACCGAACTACAGCTGCTTGATTCCCGTGTTCCTCCGCGTAGCTGATAGCTTGCAGTTTAAACTGTGCCGTGCCTCTTTGCATTTCCAGGGTTTCCGAAGTCACACAACAACACATTAGGGCTGCTCTGTACATTAGGAGAAAATGTCAAACTTTCACCTTATGGCTGTGAAAGTGCTGTATTTAGAAACTATGCTAAGAGGCAGGGAGCTGCATGCAGCTCAAGAGCCGCCCGGCTCTGAAAAATGAAAGTTCCGCCCCTCTGTCTCACTATAAGACATGCAAATTTCGGCCAATCAGATCAACCAGAAAGGTTTCTGCCCACAAAGTGACAAAAACGCCCCCTTAACACTGAGCGTAAAATCATGTGAGCGCGCAAAAACAATTTGACCGCACGGTAAATTCATGTGAGCGCGCAAAAACGATCTGACTGAGCAAGATCACTGCTCAGTTAGGATTGCAGCCGTTCAATTGTAAAATACGGGGTCGCTTAGTTAGAATTGCGCCAGCGCGGTTGTAAGGTTCACTCACTCAGTTCCTAAATACGCCCGCTCAGTTGTCTTTACGCCCTTTCAATTAATGGCAGAAATGTAATCCCATACTAAGCTGCTTTAAAATAATTCTTTCTATGTGTAACCAGAGAGTGTACATGTGCTGATTGTAAATGTGCTTTATTTTCATGATTTTATGTTTTTAGTTGTGCCGGTGCCTATTGGGTTCTCGAAAAAAAAGAAAAAAGATTTTATCTCAGGGGCTTCCTTTCAAAATAAAGGTTATATGAATAAAATAAAAATATTCAATTGCAATCTTGAAATAAATATGATGTAACTGGGTGGGTATTAACTTGATTCAAACACATTACTGAGAAACCATTAGAAGTTTTAATAGCTTCATATCTTACAGCTTTTATTGCACAAATTCCACTTATAGCGAATTACTTTGCAAAGAACAGCAAGTGCCTCACAAAAAGTACATGTGAGGGACATACATCCAAAAAAAACACCTTTTTCATAATAAAGCAGCTGCTCTGTTTCAACTAGCAGAACAGTTGAAACAAAGCAAAAACAAGTCATATGTTTAATTCTGGCACAAACACTAAAACCGTGTGATTTAAAGCACTTCGAGACCACTGCTACATAACATTGCTGCCCAGTCACCTAAACAAGAAGGTTGTTCCTGTACAGTGCAAAATATGTAACAGTGTGTAAGTATCCATAAAAACCTATGTTTTCAGTCAACTGCTGAAAAGAAGCACAGTTGTTACAAATGCATCTCCATTGACTATCTAGGTACATTCAGCTGAAAATACACACTTTATAGGAGTCCCGTGGTGAGAAATATTGTCTTATTGTCAACAAAATCCATGAAAAGCTTCAAAGCCATATTGATTTGGTTGAGTTGCAGCAAAATACTCATTGAAACACATTCGAACAAGTCACTTTTTTTCTTTATGGATGTGTTTTTATGTGCAAGAACTTTCACGCTACTGCGTAACAATGTAGCCACAAGGGGCTGGGGACCAGCACAGGGACGTGGTAAGAATCCAGCAAAAACATCTCTGCCAAACCACCTGTTGTGACCCTTGAAGAGATAAGCCGAAAGGTGAGCAGCAATGCTTTTTATGCGGTGAGTAAACTTTGCAGCACATATGCGGATACGCACACTTTGCTAAATTAACAGAAATAAACGTGATCCAGAGTAAAATGCTGTCAAGTCAATATCCTAAAATAAAAATAAAAATAACCAAGTCTATGAGTTATGCTTTTTCATGGCAGGTATTTCATCCAGAAAATAAACCTTTGACACTGAAGATGTCGCCGGCCACACCTAAATAACACACACTTTTTAATGTACCATAACTCATTTCCGCAATCATCAGATGATTCTGACATGGAGTAAAGCAGCTTTTAATTCCAGCTTTGCAACACATTACTAATGTCAAGTGTTGCGTAAAAGCGTAAAGCTGCTTTTCTCCACTTCAGAATGGCGCTGGACTTCCGTTAATTGCGTAAATGGTTGAAGAGTCAAGGTAGTTGAAAGCTACAGCTCCGGTGTTAGAGGGTTCAAGTTAAATCAGTTACAGTCATTGTCCAAGTTGCTATTTTTAAAAAGGGTTCAGCATCACTCGTATTGGTCAGATCTGACAATTACTCTGGTCATATTTGGTTATTGTTCTGTCAGTTTGGGTAAGGTTAGGTTTAGGCATCAGTCTGTTTTAGTTAGGTTAAGTCACTGTTCTGTTTGTTTAGATAAAGGCATTGCTCCAGTTAGGCAGATCAATTACTTTATTTAGGTTTAGGCACCACTTTGCTTTGGGGGGTGTAACGATTAAAATCAACTTAATCGATGAATTTTTTCTATTCCTACAATCCAACGAGATCGATCTGTCTGAGGCAAGTTGTTAATCAAATAGATCTATACTAATATAAAATTGTTTCCAGATTAAGTAAATCAATAATATTGATATTGGAAGATACTGTTTGGATTGAGGCACATTACTATAAGGTAAAAACAACTGAGTGCATCAAAGCGGACAACACACGTGATCACAGCAGATCATGCCATCATTACAGTCCAGTGTGTGGAAACACTTTGAATCCACCAAAGACATGTGAGAATACAGTATGGTAGAATGCTCTAATAATGTTCCATTTGGACTATTTTGATGTAGAAAAACAACAGTGGGGCTGAACTTTATAAAACTAGAATGTGAATGGAGTTGACATTCATTCCTGTTAACTTGTTTGTTTGTACACATATTTAATTTACACTTGATGATCTTGAAGAAATCCAAGGAATCTGGAAAACTTTACCTGCACTGTTCAGTAGCCAGGTATTTGTCTCTGAGTCACACTGGTTGACGTTTTGGCTAAAGTTGTCCTGAAACCATTTTAGGTCAGTGAAATCGTTCAAAATGAACAAATATCGACTATGAATCGTACTGCCAACCACAAATTATGAGGAGCATCAGATTGTTAAAATGAATGAATTACTATGTCTGGTCAGGTTTAGACATTTCTTTATTGTTGCAAGGTTTGATAAAGTTTGGTTAAGTCGATGCTCTGTTTGCTCAGATGTGGGCGTTGCTACAGCTGAGTTAGGAGGGAGTATACAATGCACTGTCTGGTGAGTTGAAGCCTTTTTTTGCTTTAGAAGTTTTGGTTCGATTTATTTATTTATTTCTCTACTTGGGTAAGAAATAACCTGTCTGAGCAGGTTTGCAAGTTGACAACAAGAATGCTTGGGTGTTGCTGCTTTTCTCTGGGACGTTGGTCAACTTTCCAGAAAAACCAACTGCAACTTAATTTTAGCAGAGACACTCCTTTCTTTGTTCACCTTATGTGAGAGTTTAAGAGCAAAAGTGGTTGGATTCTGGTTTCATTAGGGATACAAAACCAACTTTTTCCCACTTTTTTGCTATTTCATTTCCAACGCAGACAACAACAAAAACATTGGAGTATTTATTTGCACATTTTTGTCTTCTTATGGAATTTGTTGACAAGACCAACGATGCCATCTGTCACCAGGCGGTTCCTGTCAACTTCTATTAGCTTCTCTAATGATATAAGCTCTACAAAAATGTCAACAAAGTGCTTCAACTTCCAGTGATGGACAAGACACTTCAGAGAAACACTGTCAGTATAGAACATGGCTAGAATCTGCAGCATTTGAGTCTCCGCCTCTCCGTGGGAATCAATGGTTGCCGGCCAGCTTCTGCGGCGTCTCCGGAAAGCGTGGCTTTGCCAAAATAATTACCAGATGAAAGGATTTGGACTGAGAACCCCTTTTTAAAGCGTCTCTTGAGGAGTTGAGGAAGCCTTACTCCAGCTGTGTGGTCCATCAGGTGAAGATCAATCCCAAACCCAAACGGACGGGTTGGATTTGTTTTCATCTGTGTGTTTTGCTGCCACTGATGAATCCCGGATACCTTGTTTAGGACTCTATCACTCCCTCACCTGTTCTTCTCTTCAGCTTGTTTCCATCTGTCCACCCCTTCATTGCTGTCTTTTCCTTCTTCTCCACCCACAGCTTTTCTTCTTGTTTCTCTTTTCAGTTTTTCCATCCTCCACCCACAATCCGACCCCTGTCTGTGCCATCTTCTCTCCCCTGGTCACTTCTTCCCCTGCTGTCTCCTCTCATTCCCTTCCAACCTTTTCCCAGGCCTGCAATCTGGTTTGTGTCAGTTGTGTCTGTGCGTGGCATTAGCTGACCCTTTGAAGACAGTAGTCGTTCTCTGTGTCTAAAGAACTCGTGTGGCCCGACGAAGGGTACAGGTCGCGGCGGAGCAGCCGGTTAACGACAGTCACCAGGACTCTCTTGTACTGCTGACGCAGCAGTGAGTAGGCAAAGGGGTCGGACGCAGCCTTGCTGTAGGTGAGGCACTTACTGATGATTCCCCAGTGGCGGTTCACGTCCACGAACGGGAAAAGCTCGGCCAACCTGAGGAGGCATCATGGGAAACATGAAATACAGGGCAGTCTGGCACTACAGTGGCCCTGAAGTTCAAATCACACCAAATCACTCAACAGAAAAACATATTCAAGATTTTAAAGGTATCAAGGTAAATTTTTGAAACTAAAACACAATTCTAAATAAAATGAGACGTCTCGGCAAACCAAAGTAATTTCTAGAAATCAAAACGAAATGTTAAAAATATAAAACACAATAAAAAACTAGAAAGGTTAGGCACTATTGGGACATCAATGATTGGATGATGATGTTTGAGTTTCTTCAAATGATTCTTCAATGTCCCAGCATTAGAAATGGCACCTCAGTTAAAGGAACTGCTGTTTTAATATTAATAACACTAACAAAACAGTTTGAAATAAGTATTTGTAATAGTTTTCCACTCTGCTGTTCTCATTTGCCATCCTTACAAAGTTTCCTGCCCCCCCTCCTGGCCCCCATTTAAAATGTAGCTCCGCCCCTGATATCAAGTATTGCTTAATGCCAAATCATTTTTAAACTGAAATGATGGACTAACGTCATCATCCAATCAGTGCTGTCCCACAGCACCTAACTTTATCTTCTTTTTGTTTCATTTGTAAAACATCATTTTGATTTCTTGAATTTACTTTTGTTTTCTGAAAATTTTCATTTTTATCTATCTTTCCTTGGAATTGTGTTTTGATTACTGAAATTGAATGCTGTTTTTATGTTTTTGTTTTGCTGTTTTAAATGTTGTTGTGATCTTTAATATGTTTTTGCTTTAAGTGATTTGTTGGTGGGATTTGCACTTCAGGGCCACCGTAGAATACAGCTTCTTCATCCACTTCTGTTAGATGAGTCCGTTATTTATTCAGATATCTGTTTTTTTAGTTCAGATCTGAATATTATTCAGGTCAGTATTATTATTTCTGCCTCTTGTTTAGTATAGGAGTTGGGCTGGATTTTTCATGCAAACGTGTGAAATGACTGACTTTAATGAAGCTTTTTCAGGCACACCAAACCAGCTGTGGTGTTCTAATAATTAAGAAAACCTAAATATGGAAAGATGCAGACTAAACTGAGCTGTTTTCAGTTTTTTTTTTTAGTCAACCATGTCGTCTTTAATCTTTAGCCATATAAAATCTTTGACATTGTCTTGGATTATGTTAAATGTATTGGTTAGCAATGAACAACAACTCATGAAAAAGGAAAGAAAAATACTTTTTGTGAGCCTCATTACCATTAATTTGTCTATGGAACAATAAAAATGCAAAACAACTTAGTAAAATCTAAAAAATAAATGTTAAATTATGATCATTAAGTGTTTTTTTTTTCAAAGATCATATCAGTTAAGCTTTTCCATAAAGTTTTTTTGAGTTAAAAAAAATTTGGAATTAATTTACTTCAATCAATCAAAAGAAGACACGTCACATTATTTGTTACTTGAATGAAAAATGTAAAACGTCAAAGTAAATTAAGATGCATATCATACAAACACACACATATGTATGCCATTATATTAACTTTTAAACATAATTAGACATGTTTGTATTTTTACATGACACAATTAATCCATTAAATGTGAAGTTTGTCAAAAACAGTTTAATTAATTGCTTGAAAGGAAGTGGGAGGAATCAAACTCATATAATCCCACCTCTTTCATGCTTTACCTAACTATTTTACTTATTTTTACATTATTTTATTGATATGAGAACGTTTAAAATCAGCAGGGCAGGAAATGTTATGTACGCTTCTTTTTTACATTTTTATTTTCTGATTAGTTTCATGTTTGTTTGCTGCATTCCTTCAAAAATAAAACCACCCAAATAACTGCAGCAGGAACATTCCAGAGGGTCAGAGGGTCACAGCCACAACCGTGTTACTCTAAATACCCCCTCCCCCTTGTGGACACACAACTAATTACAACCTGATGGATGATTATCCTTTTCCCCACATCTGGATGGAAAATGGGTTTGTGGGTCACTAAACAACGCTCTGTTTAACTCCATGCGCAGAAACTAAAAGATTTGTATTCCATTTTGATGACAAATAAAGTTCAAATCAGTGTAGATGGAACAGGGAACATGCTTGGAAGACGTTTTTCAGCTGTTGCACAAGAGTTTATCACGTATTTATGAGCATCCGCGAGGCTAACTTACCTTGTAATTACATAAGGAGCAAAGCAGAGGATGAAGGAGCCTATGAAGATGCTGATTTCTTCGTGGCTCTCTGCTTTCTCCTCTTCTGCTCTGCTAACACCTTTGTTTCACGCTAAAACAACAAAAGGACATCTCCATTACTCATAAGAGCAGGAGACACCATTCTCGTGGAGGCGCATGGGGTGGTCTACCTTGGATGAATGTCCACCAGCAGGAACAGGGTCTGCATGGTGATGATTATGTCGATTCCTCTTGCAGTGGAACCGGGCAACTTTCAGCACCTTTTAAGTAGGTGAAACACAGGATGAGCAGGGACAGCATGAAGCTTGTGGCGTGGAAAACGACGGTGAAGACCCGTGAACTTGATCCTGCCGCTGCCTTCCTCGCTCGACTGCAAGGTGCAGGACGCGTTAAAGTGGCTGTAGTCGACCAGGAGTAGCAGCAGCGCCGTCAGGAGAAGGTGAAGGAGTGCAGCCAGGAGTAGCACACCATGATCAGCGCGTCCTTGTAGCAGCATCTGGTGGAGTAGCTGAGCGGGAACACACACGGCGATCCCAGCGGTCAATGCTGAGGGCGGCCATGCTCAGCATGGTGTTGGCAGTCAGGAAAGTCTCCAGGAAGCTGACTGTGTGGCAAAACGCAGTCCCCGAAGGGTGCTGGTTCCGGATAATCCCCAACAAAGTAGCTGGCATGTTTTAGAACGGTGTGATGAGGATGTTGCAGAAGGACAGGTTCATGGGAAAATCCCGGGCACCTGACGGCGGATCTCGCTGCTGTGAACAAAACATAGCAAGCACCAACAAGTTGGGACAACAAGGAGACGACGGCAACCACGAAATCAGCAAGCGATGATGCTCTCAGCCAAGTCCATGTCTCACGCCGGGACTTTGGGGTCACACGCGCCTCTCTTTACTGATAAACACCTCAGATGAAGCATGATCACGCGTTCCCCCGTGTCTCCAGCAGATCCCACCAAGGCAAATTCAGTAGAATCCCCGTGCGTCCTGGCGCAGAGCAGCACGCTCCAACTTCCCCAAGCGCTGTCCAGCGTGCTGAAACGAAAACCCGCCGAGAGCATCTTTCCTGCTGGAACTCGATAATTGTTTTCCAGTTAACAGCCGTCGAGCGCACGCGGAGCAGTTAAGAAGTGAGGAAGAGGCGTGCACGCGTGGCGCAGGATGATGCCAGCGCGCGCGGGCAAGCGGAACCGCTTAGGGAGGCAGATGTAGATCTGATGGAGAAACCAAGAAAGGCTGAACACAGCTTGCTACCAACGGAAGGCAATGACCTAAATAACACGCGAAAGAACTGGAGATGGAATCAGCTACTTTTCAAAATAAACATTTTCTGGAATATTAATAAACAAAATAAATAAAATTCAATAAAATGCTCAAAAATAAAAGTTCGTAAACCTTGTGTGCAGTCCACCAATTCTAATAATAAATAAATAAATAAATAAAAACAGCGCGAACCTAGTGGCAAGCAAATGATAGCTGGGTGCACACTAACCGCGCATGCGCACACATCCCAGAGAGGGTAAATAGATCCCTTTTCTGGCACTAAATTATTCACATTCGCATGGTAAATTGAGAGGGTGTCATATTTAATGATAAAATGATTAAACAAAATATGCGAATAACTAAGTTTTATATCTGCCTGATGGTTAACAAATCTGATTCTTCAAGAAGAAGAAAAATAAAACTTTTCACCACTTTAATATCTTATTGAGTTATATTTTTAAAGTCTACTTCTGAGTAGTGATGCTCATTTAATATAAAAATAACATTGAAATAAAAGAAATGTGATGCCCGTTGCAATATTATGTATAAATGACAGTAACTAATCATATTTGATCAGGTGGGGAACACCCTGGGCAGTTTACCAGTCCACCACAGGTCCAAAATAAAATACTTATATATATATATACATATATATATATATATATATATATATAATATATATATATATATATATATATATATATATATCTATATATATATATATATATATATATATATATATATATATATATATATATATATATATATATATAAATTTATGGCTAGCCTGACGGTTCTCTGTAGAATCAATTTTGCACAGGATTTAATCTTTTTTGTATAATTTAATATTTCACTTTGAAGCATTTTACTTTATTGTGGTTGTGATTTTTGAACTTGATGCTTCTTAGCCTATAAATCATACTTGTTTGTTTTATTTGGGGCGGTATGACATTATGATTAATGAATTCTTTGATTTTAACCGTGTAAAGCTCACAACATTCAAGCCAAAAATTTTACTTTTTTTTTTAGTAGTGGATGTTTTTTTAACCCTTTGATGAAATCCATAAAAAATGTTTGCTACATCAATTTCAATGAGATACAGGTGGTGTCAATTATAATCTGTTGGGTGATTTGGTAAGTTTTTGTTCACATGTGTTAGTTTAGAATGCAAAAATGCTGACTTTTCAGGGAAAAAACACACCTTATTTACTCAAAGCCTCAAATTTGATCTACACATTTTTAAACATGGTGTAACAAATTAGTTAACAACAAATTTTGCATTTTTTCAATACTGCAAGTAGTCATTCAAAAAAATGACAATAAATACGTTTTTTCCACCATCAAGCTTTGAAAATTAGCAAAACATTTTTCCCACCAAAAGTTTTTTTGGAGATTTCACAGAGGCAACCATTTAGAAATGAGCAGGAAAAGTACTTCTACTGCCCCTAGTGGATTAATGATAAACTACAGGGCATAAAACGTTCACAAAGTTGAATGCAATGGGGTTTTAAGGAAAGTTTGGCTCATGCTAATTAAATAGGGGTCTCAGAAATGAATCATGCAACACATATGAAACGAATGGTTATATAATGTTAAAGAATTTTTTTTCAAGTTCCTTTAAAACCAACAAGACATAGATTTTAATGCAAACATCTAAAGGCAAATAAAAATAAATCAGCAGGATTCATTGATGATTTTACTGCAACAATCAGTCGTGTAAAGTTTGTGTCATATATTCCAGATATACTCGCCCTTCAACAGAGCATTGTTACTCAGTGACAATAAAGTCACACCAGAGACTCCTTTAAAACCTCCTGCACGCTAATGATGTTTGTTAATAATTGACCTACATTAGATAATGACTCAGAGACTACGCATGAGTCAGCTTTTAAACCCTTTTTGACCTTATTGACCCTCATTGCCCCATAAAACATGATGTTGTATTTTTATTTTGATTGGTTTGTCCTACATTTTACTCC
>CM043723.1:13991674-14077698 GCA_023969325.1 Oryzias curvinotus
TATTTTGTAATTGCAAAATCCTTTTAAAAACAAAAAGCTAAAAGTGACAATTTGTACAAATACCGGTTCCTTGTAAAAACCTAAAATAATCATAACATCCATACTTAAATCACTAAGTGGTCTATACTGTATATACATATGTGTTATATGCGATCTGCCAAATTAAAGTGCAGTTCTACATATGTTAATTTGGAAAGTTTTCTAAATAAAAATAAAGTTCATTCATTTTAAAAACATACCTTCCACATCTTTTGGGAACATCCATCAGCTTCATCAGATTCTAAAAATGAAATTAGAGAATGACACTAAATTCTCAAAAGGTGTAATTGTTGGTATCAATGTACACAGACATATGCTTGCACTGTTTGACTCATGAATACAGAGTAAGGTTTTTTTAGGTCATAGAAGACCCACAAGATTTTTACATTATTAATGTATTGAAGACTCATTACAGTATGCAGTCAAAGGCATGCACCAGAGGCATTTTAGAAGGTTGAAAGGAATTGTAGTCATTTATCTGTCAGACATACCCAGATTTTATTAGTTTCTGGGTATGTCCCCTGAGTTGGTCGCGTATATACCAACTCAGGGTAAATAAAAGCTTTTAGACATTGTGTACAGAATGAGGGTAGGATTAGGGTTAGCTTATAATTGCCAATATCAACAGACCTTGGTCCAGAAACCGACAAACTGGACTGATCTGATTTCCTAACCAACAGACCACAAAAATTCAGGGAAAAATAAAGGGTCAGCTCATTAAAAATAAAATATTGAACAAAAATAAAAACACACATACCTTCCATGTCTCTTGAGCATATCAATCTGCATCAACAGTCTCTGCGTAGTGATAATAACAAATCAGTGGCAATCTCAACATGAAATCACAAGTTTAAGAAAAAATATATGGTAAATTCTATTCTGAAAAAGATAAAGATTGCTAAAAGCAACATTAGCCAAAAATATGCTATCATTGCAAAGCTGGTCAATATACAGCAGTACTAAACGATAATAAATTACTTTACAAATATTATCTTAAAATGCTACATGAACAAATATTTGCCAGGGTTCCAATGTTTCATTTTGGTTATTAGTGGCCAGAAGACGTTTATCCTACTGCTAATGTTGCTAATTTAAAAGCTAACCTGCAAAAGCAGCCAAAAATATTGACAATCCTAAAAATACTCATTCAAACTGCAAAATGTTTAGATAAATTTGCTATAAAAAAACAGCATGATCCATGATTTAGATGCAAGGTTAGTTAATGTTAAAGGCTAAAGGTTAAAAGGTTATTTAATTAGTTGAAGTGGAGGAAATACTTCATGAACAAAATTTTAGAAAATACTTTTTTACAGACTAGTGTTTTTAGAGATTCATGTAGTAAAATTAGCTAAAGGCGATAATAATTGCAAACTGAAACTCCCATGTTACCGAGATAGTAGTTATTGGAAACTTTGGTGTTAAAGCCAAAAAAGCTAACAAAACATTTCTGGAAGCACTCGAATAATAGTGAGCAAATTGGGATAACACAGAAAATAGTGCAAATGATAAAGCACAAGCAATTATAACAAAGGTTATACCTGCTTTTCCTTTTTTAAAACACTAAATTAACAAGTATTTGTCAGTGTTCTGATGTTTCATATTGCTTAATTATGGCCAGAAGAAGCTAATGCTATCATAACGTTGCTAATTTAAAAGCTAATTGCAGCAAAAAATGTTAAACAATCCTGAAAATACTAGATAAACTGCAAAGTTTTTAGCTAAATTAGCCATAAAAAGTTTCCCCACCAAATTAACAAAGGGTTTCCTTTCATTCTTTCTGCTTTTTTTTCAGAGTTATCCAGTGAGATCACTTTGCAGTGAGAATAAGATTTTTTTTTAAGAGTTAAGTATTTAAGAAGACTTGCATCAGTGCTTCCAGAAAGATTGTTTTTTTTTCTTTTTGGTCTAAAGGGCTGCACTTACTGGCCGATTCCGGGTCACTTCACCCATCAGTGCTGGAGCCTCTCGCTGCTTTCTCCCTGTCACAGCCATTCAAGAGCCCGTCGCCGTTAACCTGTTCACTCACCCACTTAGTCTGCCTGCAGATCTGTTGTTTTCTCAACTAAATTCCTGCCTGGGTTTGCTCTGGATGTAAAACTTTTACTCTATCCCACAATTCTCCAAAGGCACATGGATGTTTTGCCAAAAGCAAAAACTTCTTCTTTTGACTGTAAATGAGAGGCTCATTAGTTAAATGCGTCAATTTATCAGCTTAGTGGCCTGGTGGAGCAGTGTCTGCTATGATACTGGGAGATAGTGGGTTCAAACCCATAGTTCAATCATAAAAATACTCTTAAAAGGTAGTTGGATTGGGGGGTTAAACCACGAACGAAAATGGAAACGCCGTTTCTTACTTAAGTCAAAGTTTTCTCAAAATCAAAAAGACCATATAATAAAGTATAAAATAAAGTATGTAGATAAAGTATCCAGATTACCACTTATTTGAATGGATGCCTTAAATGCAAGCGTCATTATTTTTTTAGTACACTTCTCACTTCAGGAATATTTCAAAAGTAAATTGGATCCTGAGTGATACTTTTGCTTTCAAGATAAAAACATTTACAATTACCTGAAAACCTCCTTACCTACATTTAAAACTTAGCTTCCTGCATGTTTGCTGCTCCCTTTAGAGCAAAGTGAACACATTACGTTCAAACACAGTAGTGGACCCGGTTTAAATTTGAAAGGACTTTTGTCATAAAAAGAAAACGCTCAGTTGGAAAGACATTTGTAATTGCCAAAAAGGCGTTACTTTCTAATACAGTTACTTAAGCCAAATAAACAAAGAAAATAAAACATCAAATGGTATGTTAAAAACAACTCAAGTCAAAGTAAAAAAAAAAAGTAACTAATCAAGTAACAACCTGAATTATTGAGTGTTGAGAATGTAATCAGAATAAAATATAAAATTTATTGAGCAATTTCCAATACTTTTAAATGATAAATTGAAAAAGAAAAGGGGGGAATTATCCTTGGTGTGAGAAATAAGGCTTATCACTGACATTATGAGTGAATAAGAGGAACAAAATAAAAATAAAGAAATGAACAAATGTTGCTTAATGTGATGTAGTGGAGAAAAAGGTTTCCTTTTCAAAAATGTACTAAAATTTTACATAAAGTCCTTCTTTTCTAAAAAAGATCCTTAAGGGTTAACTAAACTAGTTAGCTACTTTAGCTACGAACCACCTCTAACCTAAAGGAAGTTTATTGAATCAAGAAATTTTGGGCTACGGCCGAAATTTCCTCTCTACTCCCTAAAAAAAACTACATAGTGTGGGAGTATCTAGAACCCTGGATTTTAAAAGCAATTTGGACACCATTTTCACTACATTTTCTTTTAATATGGTAAATATGACATCATCGCTTTCCTGAAGTCAAAACCTAATAATTCCGAACATTTACGAAGACTATTTATGAATCTGCTGTGTTCTGACAATGAAAACGTGGATGATTTATAAAAAAAGTCAATTAAAATTTATTTCTTTTCACTGAAAAATCATTGCAATGCATTGTGGACTGTATTTGCCAGTCTAGTGAGCATCAATGCACACTGGTTTTTCGCTGAGACTTCTGGGAAATTTCTAGGTATTCAGTTGTGGAAATGTAGATTCTGGCAGCACTACGAAATGACTACGCACAATATAGTGCACTAAGTAGTGAGCAGCGACAAAATTTAAGTATGGTGCTTTTGTGTATTTTGAGGCATTTACATGCTGTAACATCTAACACCAGTGTGAACGTTTGGGATTAAAATCATCGGATATTAAAAGAGTTCGGGTAAAATCTTCAGTGGTGTTGCAAAGTGAGATAAACCCGGTGTACATGTGCACAGCGATCATGACTTGAAGTGTGTGTTTGTGTGTGTTTGCTGTTGGCGTGTGGTATAGGAGGTGGTGTGGGATCTTGGGTGGGGTTTACAGTCGCCAGACTTCCTGACTCTCCCAGTGTCGGATACTTGCGAATGCAGCTTTGGCTCCTTGTGCGTTTCTTATCCGCAACCGCAAGGTTCAGGTGACCCCACCTGCATTATTCCTGGAACTGCAAGCCCACAACCCTCACCTTACAAAGGCGAAGAAGAATCCATTAAAATCTCCACCCGATCAAAAGCTCAGCCAAAGCCAGAAGGCTCAGTGTGCTCTTTCTCTGCTATCAATGACCGGGCAGCATTGGGAAGTAGTTATGGGGTGGACAAACTCTGAAAACAGTGGCAACAAAAAGAGTTTTTATGAAAACAAAAAGAGTTGGCGTGGGCTTCTAAACCATCTAGAACTGTCAGCATGTTCCTTAAGTTTGACCGTCGCAGCACATGCTTTCCATTTTGGTAGAAACAAACGTAGTGGTTGGAAATGTACCATCTCAAAGTACAAGTGATCATAAGGTCCTATTAGACGACTTTTCTCTCCTGCGTCTTGCATACAAATACATGAGATACGATACAGTTTCACTTCACCACCTTCCTTTAAATATCTGTAAGTTTGGATCGCACATACAAAAGTTGTCATTCCATCTCTTTAACACACTATCACAGCCTTTTGCCAACATCTTTGTTTGATTTAGATGTTTTTTTTTCTTTTAGATTCAGGAACAAACTATGAATGCATGTTTGGATTTTTTATTTTTAAGAAAGGTCTTATTCCTTTTCTCAGAGAGCTTTTACCTTAGTCACATGCAGCCCAACGGGGGCTGATCCGTGCGGCTGCTTCAAGTTTTTGTGTTGTCCAGGCCTGTAGACGGTTGTAGAGAGGTTGTGCCTTAAAGGGAACGTAGGTGTGTCTTATGCTATGTTCCGTGCTTTTAGCATATACTGGTCTTTTGCTACCCAATACTAGCGGGTAATAACAGCTTACAGTTGGAAGAGGCTTGGGGGAAATGTCGAAGCAGTGCAAATCTTTCAAATCTCGCTCCAGGCTTTTTCTTTCAAATCTGTATTTGAATATATGAAAGACTTGGTGTCATATAATTCCAGCCAGAAAAAAAATGTATTTCTTAATTTAAACTTCAAGGAAAGGTGTGGGACTTCCATGAATTAAAAGGGACGTCATCCATACACCATCCATACGTCACTATCAAATCCAAGTTTCTGATTGGTCAAGGTTCAACTGGTTTAACATTCAACGCCCATTCAATGGCTATTCATTTTTTACGTAGAGCCCAACAACAGGCTTACAAATTTGCATAGCAACACGTGAATACATTTGGAACACGGAAGCCTGAAATATGCACAGCATGTGCGTTTACATAGACTTCTAATTGGAATTGGCTGCTTGAACACATGTTGTTAATGCCGGTGTGAACGTAGCATAACTCTTCCCTCAAGGCTCAAAAGGCCACCTTAAGGGACGTCGTGAAAATGGAATGCACTATTGTCATGCGTGTGGTAAGTGTATTGTAAAGTATTTGTGAGGATAATGTAAATTACACACATTTGTGACGTGTGGGTGATGCTGCTGTATGGTGCTCTTGTGGATCTTTCTTGTCGATAGTAAGGTGGGAATTCCGGGCAAAAAACATGGTTAAAGATTTAAACAATGGATTTTAAAGGAAAGTTTGGTTTGTGCTAAGAAGATAAAAGGTCTCAGAATTGTCTTTATTAATATGAGACCAATAGTTTTATGGGGATAAAGACTTTTGGACACAATTATAGATAATTACATTTTCTAAGCTGATTTCATTTGAGTTATCAAGTTTTTTTTTTTTCTTAAAGGTAATCTTAGATAAGTGCACTGGATCTTAAATTGGTTACAAGTTACAGATGTCATGTTAGGTATTTTTGCAAGGCTATACTGGTTTTTTTTTTTCAATTCAACCAGTGTACAGTCGTGGCCAAAACTTTTGAGAATTACATAAATATTGGAAATTGGAAAAGTTGCTGCTTAAGCGTTTATGATAACAATTTGCATATAGTAATTTGTGTGATTCTCAAAACTTGTGGCCATGACTGTAGTTACCGTAATCCCTGGATATCATTTCTATTACCTCTCATTAATGAACCACCCACATGCAGCTAAAATACCATTTAAGATAGATTCAAGACCAATGTTCCAACTTTTACCAAGGTGTTTGTAGGAAATATGCTAATGGACCCAGAATGCCAAAGGATCTCTAAAGGATGCTGACTTAAATGTACAGTATCAGCATTCACAGGAAAACAAGCTTTGTAGCAACTTGAGCCGGAAGGCCACACAGTGAGGTGAAAGGCTCTGTTCCAAAACCCACCACCAAAAACTCTAGATTATAGTTTGCAGCTGCCCGTGGGTGCCGTGATCTTAATGTCAAGAGATGTCTGCGGTATCCAGATGGCATTGTGAGGAACGCTAATCGTGCTATGTGTTGATTTCTGATGACACAAGCCAAAAAAGTTAAAGCTGAAGGTATGAGTTTTTCACATGAAAAAAACTGAACCCTTCCCCATCCTCCAACATAGCTCCACATTGTATAGAGGTTTAAAAAAAAGAAGAAGTTGAATTAAGCCATTCTATCTTTGGGTACATCTCTAAAGTGCTAGCAAAATAGCCTGTCATGAAGAGTATACTGAGAACAGTTTAGCCAAATTACAGGGTTATACAGGAAATAAATCGCAAACCACATGATTTGACTGAAAGAAAATTGCAATTGGTGTGACGGTGACTTTTTCACCGTCACACCCTTATTCAGAAGGTTAACCTGCCCCCTATTAGTGCAAAGTAATATCAGCTGGTATAGTCCTGATTGATGCCTTTTAAAAAGGTTTCTCACCAGCAAGGTGTTAGACAAGAAGCATTGCATGATGGGTAAAAGCAAAGAGCTGTCCAAAGACCTACGCAACCTTATTGTTGCAAAACACACTGAAGGCATTTGTTACAGGCTAAACTACTGAAAGTTCCAGTGAGTACCATTGGGGCCATCATCCGGAAGTGGAAAGAACACGGCATTACCATAAACCAGCCACGGCCAGGTGCTCCTCGCAAGATTTCAGACAGAGGAGTCAGAACAATCATCAGAAGGGTTCTCCAACAGCCCAGGACCACTGGTGGAGAGCTTCAGAAAGACCTGGAATCAGCAGGTACCAGTGTTTCAAAGAAAACAATAAGTAATGCACTCAACCGCCATGGCCTCCATGCACGGACACCACGCAAGACTCCATTTTTGAAGAAGAAGCATGTTGAAGCTGGTTTGGAGTTTGCGACACAACATTTGGATAAACCCATGACATTCTGAGAGAAGATACTCTGGTCAGATGAGACCAAAATTGAACTCTTCGGATGTCATAAGACACAACATGTTTGGAGGAAAAATGGCACCGCACATCACCACCAAAACACCATACCAACAGTCAAGTTTGGAGGTGAAGATTTGAAGGCAGTTTGTGTGGATGAATGGGCCAAAATCACACCTGAGCAATGTATTCGACTGGTTTCTCCATACAGGAGGCGTCTTGAGGCTGTAGTCACCAACAAAGGTTTTTGCACTAAGTATAAAAAAAATTTCAGTAAGCGTGTTCAATACTTATTCCCTGTGCCATTTCACTTTATTACACATAACTTCATTTATGGACATAAATGTTTGGATTTCTATGTGTGCATTTCTGGTACTTGGGTTGATGCCGACATCTGGTGAAAATTTCATGTCAATAGCGCGATTAGAAATATGTTTTTTTAAAGGAAAAATGTTGACGTGTTCAATACTTATTTTCCCCGCTGTATGTATATATATATATATATATATATATATATATATATATATATATATATATATATATATATATACACATATATATATATATATATACACATACATATATGTATATACATATGTAACCCAAAAAAAAACATTTAAATCAATTGGTCACAGCTTTGGATAAAAAGCAAAACAGGTGAAACTTTAGAAATCTAAGAAAAAACTAAAGATGTTTATCCTTTTTGGATCCCTAAAACTTGTTCAGTGGTGCACGGCGTGTTCACAGTGCTTAGAGAAATTGCAGTTTACAACATAAACAACACCCCATTCATTACGACACGTAACTTGATAGGAAGCGTGTGGACCCCCCGTCCTCCCACAAGGCTTTCAGTTGAGTTATTGATCCTTTCACTTCATGGATCTTGGAGGTCTGCAGGGACAAAGGGCCTCTGTAAATTGAATGGGGGTTCAGGGATTTCAATGACCAGATCGGATGAAAAGGTCCTGCGACATAAATAAAGTCAGAGGTCATCTTTCAAGAACTGGCCCGCGTGTCAAAGGACATCCTTATCTTTCGCTTGTGGCGAAACCCTTCCTGTTGTAGTGAAAACAGCACGTCAGCACCACTGCGGTATACACAAAAGACCGTTAACACTTGTTCTTGCTATAAAAAAATACTTTTTATAGTTTTTTTGCCCAAAAAGTTTGTCTTTTACATTATAAAGTTTAAGAAAGGTTTTTATCGAAACTATAATCAATCATCAGCTCAGTGGCCCATGGTAAAGGGTCTGTCCTGAGAATGGAAAGTTTTTGTTTATATCAAACAAATTCAAATCAGGTCCAACAACATCATTTAACTTTGCATAAAGGTATGTGAAAACTGATGAGACTCTATCATCCTGTCCAATTGTGTGGATGTTGATGGTCCCAAATGCTATAGACCAGTGCCGAGTTATAAAAGAAAAAATCAAAAACTCTTGTCCAAAGTAAACATGGAGATGTTAAATGGTTTAAAAAAAACAATGGAATACAATGATGGTAACTGACAAGCAAGAAGTATCCATAGTATTCAGAAACACAAGAGTTTCACAAATATGAAATGAGGAAAGGAATCTAAGACCAAATCCAAATTCTTCCCCTACCCCTCCGGCTTCACCCTATCCCTCCATTTATTGGGGCATTTGGAGGGATGGGGTGTACAAAATCGTTTTTTGCGGCGGGGGGCTCTCTCCCTCCACCACTAGGGGGACATCCGCGTCACGTTGTGCCACAGAGGAGACATGCATTTCTTTATGTGGGTGTTCTCTGACACACATATGTTTACATGTAAATCTAAGTAAATTCTTTTTTGTTTTAGCATCACTTTTTAAAGTTATAAAACCGATGTCATGTATTTTCTTAGCACTGGCAGCTTTGGGCTAACGTGGATGACCCACGTCTGTTGATGATGTCATCGAGTGGGAGTGCCGTCTGAAGTAGTGGACACTGTTTTCGATGACTCTCGGTTTGGAGGGGTAAATGTACAGTCTTGGCTAAAAGATTTGAGAATTCTATAAATACTGGAAATTGGAAAACTTGCTGCTTAAGTGTTAATAATAGCATTTTGCATAATCTAATATTTGTGTCATTCTCAAAAACTTTTGGCCATGACTGTAGGTGTAGTGAGAAGCCGTAGGGGTAGGGAAGAATTCGGATTGGGCCTTAAATAAACCTGAACAGTTGAAACCTATTTAAATGCCCTCTGACAGTGGCTCCTCAGCAGCAGTCTGGAGGGTAGGGACGCTGCTGCTGGTGGTCAAGTCTTGGACTCCATCGCAGGGACTAGAGTAAAGTACAACACTAAAGCCTTATGCCATGTTCACACCGGGGTTCAGAAATTTTAATCTAACAACTGTATCATTGAAAAATGTATTTAAATGCACACATATGCACGTTTTGGGGTTCCGCATTCAAAACTCTTGTGAGCTCACATTGCTGAGCACGTTTTTAAGGGTGTATTCAGACTGGACACATTTGGTCCGCTCAAAGTCAACCAGAGATTGTTTCCCCCAATAATCCAAAACAAATTTTCTGTTTGAATAAGCCCAAGTGGATCCTGGTCCAGTACCAGGAAGCCCTCTCTGATCCATCTTTGGAGGTGGTCTCAGTTCGTTTCCAATCGGTCTGAGCTTTGGTTCGCCCTGAGATTCCTCAGTTGTAATACAATCTATTCATGGAGTGGAAAAACTGAACAAAAATCGGCCTCCGTAGTCAGTCGTTGCATGACGTAAATAGAGTAGGAATATAGCAACTGATGATCCACAAACAAATATAAAGCAACAATTGTTGCATAATCAAAGAGGAGTCCATGTGTTTATTTGTCAGAACGTTTATTTTAAAACAGCTGGAAACACTTCTTACATGCTTTTCTGCGTCTCGTTACGCGACATGTGCTCTGCGCTGCTATGACGTCGTCCGAAAAGCTACCTTCTAGTTCCTTAACAGAATTGTCTTAAAAAATGCCATAACCACAACAGTGAGACACAGTAACTCATTGAAATGTGATCAGATAAATGCAGGCTCATTAAAACAGCTTTTAAAGTGATCCACATTGCTTCTCACCGTTTACCTGACAAAATGTGTCATAAACAATTACCAGTGTACCTTTATGGCTTTCTTCCTGCCAGTAACTGTGTCGCAGCATGTCTCAACCCTACTAAAGTAGCAATAAAAAGGGTTGTCCCTGACCCTGATGAATTAAGATTGTTGAGGGTAATGTTAAGTTGGAACAAGTGAACTATCCTGAAAAGGGTTGAAAAGTGTAGAATTTCCATAATTTCGGCCTCTGGTTGCATTGCCCTGCCCTCTTAATGCCTAGCCAATAAGTGAAGAGATCTTTAGTCTCGTGGTTAAGCTTTGGTCCGAAAGAGGAAAGTCCTCTGGACAGCAGTCTGAATGCAGACCAAACGCAAGGTTCAGGACTCAATCCGGATCAAATTAAGCTGACTCCGTTTGGAACAAATGATTTTTTCAGTCTGAATAAACCCTAAGTCAGTTTGCGGGCTCTACATACAAAACGTGCAGCCTTTGAACATCCGTCGAAAGTAAAACCAGTTGAGCTTTGACCAATCAAGACTCTGATTTAGTAGTGATGTATTTGTGAAGTCCTTTACAAAACACAGAAGTGCCACCCGTTGGAAAACCATGAAGGAGATTTTAATGATTTCGGTTTGTGCCTGCTGGACTTATATGACACTTTTTTTTTTCAAATATAGGAATAGATCTGTGAAAGAAAGAGAGCAAGGAACAAGATTTGCAAGATTGACACAACTTTGACATTTCGCACCTACTCTTTCAACTGTAGGAGGCAGATAGATGCAACAACAAAAACGTATCTTCCTGCTTGTCCAGTGTGAACACCATGGGCTAAATACACATTCAAAAAAACGCGTTTAGCGTGTTCTTGAACGCATGTCACTTGCCCAGTGTGTCTGTAGCTTAAAGAAAAATCCCATTGAGTCTCCATCTGTTGAGGTGGAGAGGTTTGTCACATGATTACACCAAAAAGAAAGTAATTTAAGTCAGAAGTCTAGTCTTGTTACTAAGTTTTCTATGAATTTTTAGATGGTTCTTAGAACTTTCTTTGTCTTTGAAGGGTTCAATGACGAGAAATGTACCCTGACTGTTTTCAAGTCTAACTCTTCTTCATACACATTTGATCCTTGTATCAGCTGATTGGCTCTGGTGGCTGCGTGTAGGACTCGCACATGGGAAACCAGGGTTTGTTTCCCAGGGTGGTACAAGACCCTTCAGGTTACTGCTTAACTATGTAGCCACAAGGGGGCTCAAGTCTGGGTCTCCCTGTCCCCGTCCCCAATCCGGATAAAATACAGGGTTTTGTCAGGAAGGGCATCTGGCATGAAACTCTGCCAAACCACATGTGAAAGCTGATTCGCTGTACCCGCCTGACGGGATAAGCCAAAAGGGGAACTACAACACCTTTGGTCCTTGGCCTGAACTTTTGAAACGGAACGAGAACATTTTCTCCATAGTATTCAATATCTTCATACATTCTGCAAAGTGTGACACTGTAATGTGTGGAAATGTCAACTAACAAGACTGAATCTCAACAAAGCTGTTCTAATGAACTTTCCTTTTTCCGTGTTATAATTCTAGGTTATCGAAGTAGACAAATACTTGGAAATACATCATAAAAAAGACCTCTTCTGGAGGGCCCAAGTCCACCTTGTGTCACAGGATCTGCTGTCATGTGTGACAACCACAGGACGTTAAGATGAAAAGCATTGACCTCCTCAGGCCCGCCATGTGGCAAGCACGAGCAAGAGTTCAAGTAAAAGCAGTACACCAAAAAAAAAGGAACAGAAAATCAAGATGGCCCCCCCTGCTGAGTGGAGGTCTCCAGACGCACAAAGCTGTCCCTGTCTTCTGGATCCTTGTACATGTTCTGAACAAAAGACATCCCAAAATCAATAGTACAAGTTGGAAGAAACAGATACTGGAGACTAATGGACATTGGGTTTTGTGGCTGATGGGTGCAAAGGGATGAAATTCATATTGATACGGACATCACAAGCCAACAGGCTCCAAGGGGGCGAGAGGAGGTCACAGGTTGCTTTGACAGCCTATCCCCCTTAATGGATGCGTATCGACTGAATTGGGGAGAAACAAAACAGAGGGAGGCGCAGAGTCTGTGCATGCTTGCACTGAACTAAACATGTCTGCATGGGCCCTTGTACATGTGCACTTTTCTCATGTGTGAATGCAAACGGATCAGTTCCAGACCCAAAGGATTCTTTATCCCGATCAATAGCATGTTATTAGAAGGCCAATAAAACCTTTCTCTGCTTAACCAAGAGAAAGTATAGGCTGCAAGAAACAAGTTCCATTTAAAACATGCACTTCATTGTGACTGTATAGTATTTTACACATTTTACAACTTTTAAATTATAATCAACAGTCACTTTTCAGTCTTAACCCTTAAAAACTGGAGCTTCGGCCCTTCTTAGTTGTCACTGAGTCATTAGCTGTTATATTTGCAAAATAATCAAAAATCCATTTATACTTTCATCAGTAATATGAGTTAATTTGACATTTAACATCTGCAAATGTAACAACTTTTACCAGATACAGCAACGCGCAAGCAGGTTTCTGTCTTATTTGTCAGTGTACTCATAGTAAAGCTTTACCGGAGCTCATAGAAAAAATAGTGAGCAATAATGGAGCTACCCAGCCATACAGTTTAGAGTCAGATGCCAGCTCAGACCAAGAGAACCTGGCTGCAAAGAACAAGATGGCGCCCAAATAAAATTACCCGGAACCGAAAGTTCACATTCTCGCCCCAATTTTGAATAAAAAAAAATACACCATTTTTATTGTAGTGGATCTTTAAGCGGACCCCTGAAAAATCTATTTTCCAAACCCAGTGTATTCTCAGGGGTCACGGGGTTGTTGGAGCTAGTCCAGCTTCAGACGGTGGAGGTGGGTACACCCTGAACAGTTCACCAGTCCTTCACAGTGCACAGTCTGGGAAAAACATTGACTAAAACAAGCCCCAGTCTTAAAAGTGTAGCCTCCAACTTTATGCTTTGCTATAAGAGTTTATAACACTTTGAGATTTTTGCGATGGGCCACATTCGTTTATAAAAAATGCCTGCAACTTCTGTCTTAACACCTTATTGTCTTACTCTTTTTCTCGCTGCCAGGCAGTCGACATCTAATTGCAAGATTGCAGGTTTGATTTCCACCTTGCCCACCCATGTGTTGAAATTTTCTCGAGCAAGACACTGAACCTCACATTGCTCCTGGTGGATATGAGTGTTCGGTGCATCAGTGTATAAATGTGTGTGTGTGAATGGGTGAATAGGACTGTGACTGTAAAGCACTTTGGGCCTTTGAGGAAGGAAGAAAAGCGCAATTTACCATAATTTATTTTTTCACAATAAACTACATGACTAATAATTTTATTTTCATGTTTGAAATACACAAAAAAGTGTTCATGGAGAGTAAATTTAAGAAGTGCTGTTGTACTATTTATTTGGTTCGTGGATCTCAATCACTAAATCCCACCTGGTGCATTTCCTGTTTACACACCACTTCCAGGCAAACGCTCACAGGATAATAGCCCAACCCAAATTTTTACACTGCAAGAACTTAACAGTCTACATTACAAGCATTTTGCTTCCTTTGGAATCGGCAGCATGTGTTCTTGGCGCGGTTCTCCCTTGGGGCTAAGCAGCTGCTCATCGTTCAGCTCATCCAGTGTGACAGACTGAAATTACAAGTGCAACAACCCAATCCTGGGAACTTATCATCTGTAAACGCACATATCACTGAGCAATTGACGACTGACTGGAACACATGTTGGGATGTGGTTGATGCAGTGAACAGAACAACTACTCCCCAAAAAGAGATAGTTGGATTATGTGTTAATAGCCCGGGTGGCAGCATGTCAGCTAGACACACCTGCAACACTCTGACCGGTCTGGGTCATCTCAGCGGCTATATCAATACATATCTATTAGAAATTAGTTAAAGAAGTTGAGAAAGAAGAGTTGAAGAAACATTATCCTGAAAAACAGTAATAAAGACCCGTGTGGGATCAAACCGTAAAGAACATAAGTTCAAATCCAACCAATTTGACACTAATTATATTCTTTAAAAAAAAAAGACTAATCAAGAACTAATCTATGGTTCAGAAAAGCTCTTTTAGCTCAGCTAAAACGTTTTTGCTTTAGTTTCTAATTTATTTTATGCTTAAAATATATACATTTTATTTTGTATTTGGAAATTGGTGTACCGTAAACTGTCATTTGAGTGAAAGTTAATTATCATGAGTCATGGTAAATATCGAATGTTGTTATGTTTGTTTGTGGGTGTACTGTTAAGTGATAATACTACAAATCAAATTGTCTTTTTTTCCTCTTGCCTTACCATCTCTGCTTGAATGTATCTGGAATAGAGGACCCTCTTGAAAACAAGATGTTTCATCTAGAGGGGACAATCCCTCTTTAAACCAAACTGTTTAAACAAAAAAAAAACGAGTTTAATCAAAGTTGATGGCTCATTTCGCTCAGCTACCAGAAATAGAGGTGAAGTTAACCCTTGTGTTATCCTATGACCCCACCCTTCCATTGACGTGTTCTCCCTACCATGACAAAGGTGGATAAAGGTGGAAAGATTTCATGTAATCCATGGACTCCAGTGAAGATCACAAATCACTGAACAAAAAAGGTTCAGAGCAATGTCTAGTGGGTCTAGATGACCCAACTCCCAATGGTAAAGTGCATAGGATAACACAAGGGTTAGAAGATAAACAGTAACACTTTGGTTTTTATAATGCAAAGATAGTCATTGTTTTGTTTTGTTTTTCAAGTAGATCCCACATGTGTGATTTTGCTGTAAGTATTCAGGGTCAACGTATGAAATCCCTTCCAGGGCGAATTTAAGTGGATCCATCAAGATTCAGCCAGAGGTTGAACTCTAATCATCAACTTGTTCTGAGGTTCAAAAGACCCATCCAGCCTGTCATATGCTATCCAAACGCTATTAGCACAGCTGTCAACGTTCCTCATCAGCTGAGCCTAATGATCTGCTGCGGGGCCTGCACTTCACAGCAACCTCAGAGTGTCAGCAGGTGTCAGATCAGCTGCCTGTCAAGAACCTCGTGTGCGGTTTGGAATCGCTTTACTCCAAAGTGAACATCTGCAGCACTCGATCGGTAATTAAAAAGAAGTGGGAGTCAAAACAGTTCCAGGTTTATGAGTTCAGAGAACATGAATACAAACAACTTCTTTAGGAAAAACAGGCAAAGACAGTTGAGGTTGAGTTGAGTGAAGGATGCTAGCTGACATGACACAGTAAATTTGTCTCTACAGGTTTTAGGTTCAAAGGTTTTAGCATCAACACCTTGAAAATATACTAAAACTATCCTTCTATTTATTAAAATTTGATTCCTATTGTGGTCAGCTTTAAAAAATGTAGAGTATAATTCTGACAGACTATAAAAGTACCATTTGTTTTTTAATCTATCAAACTATACTGAAAGACCGGCATTATTTCACCATGTCCTGACATGTAGATTTCAGATTCCAGATAGTGACTCATACATTTTCATGGTTGTAGATATCTAGGATCTTGTATTATGCTATGGTCACATATCCCAAAATACCATCGTGTGGTGACCTAAATGCAAGTCCTTCAGCAAATTTGTTTTACAGTGAGGATTTTTGATTAAAAGAAGGCAGCAGTGCAATAACTGACTGATAGGAGGGTCTCCAAGGTCCCCGAAATCCTCTGATGATCGGCCGATTTCGGACTCTAGCCACCCTCTGCCCCTGTGCTGCCATACCACACCACATCAGATTGTCAGAAATCATACGGTAGCAGCGCTGGCATTCGACAAGAGCTGTTGACATGGGCCGGGGCCCCAGTGATGATCTGGTGATCCCGGCCACCATGGGCCCTGCATATAAATGGGGAGACGGCATTAAGCTGCACAAAGCTCATCGTGGAGTTAATAGCACCACAGCAACTCCAAGACCGGCGTACTGACAAATTGCGGTTAATGCTGAGAAGAACACAAAGAAGACAGAACATTGTGTTTTTTTCACTACTCATAGAAGAAGAGCAATGCCCACAAGAAAAGCCGAGAAGAATAATCTGAATTGCGAATGATCAGGAGACAACTACCCAACTGTCACCCAACTAATTAATTGTGTCATCCCCTCCTGACTGACTGCCACCGTATACATTCACGACCACACCAACGATTTTCAAAACACGGGGTGGCAGCATGAAATCTTGAAGATTCTGCTAATGCCTCTCTGTCGCGCGGTGGCAGTCGTATTTGGGACTGCGGCATTAGTTTGAAGTACGTGAATGAGGAAGTGAGATTTTTACTTACAGAGCTAAAATTATAGCTGGAATGGAAGCACTTTTGTTTATATAAATGTGTGATTAAAAAAAACTTTGAAAATCCAATTGATCTTGTAATTGATCAAAATGATCAATTACAACAATGAAAAGACAGAAATGTCAGCAGTCATTAGGCCATTTTTTTTTATCATAGAATGAAAACGGTAGCATAAAATTCCAATTTGGTACAACAAAACTGGTGAGCAATATTGAAGTCATCCAGCCGTACAGTTTTGAGCAAGATGTCAGCTCGGACGAGAAAAACAAAGACGTTCCTGGATCTATTTGTCTGCAAGTGGATGCATCAGAATGGAGCGGAGTTATGATCTTGTGATTCGCTGATCGTAGGTTCTATGTTAGAAGGTGTTTAATTGGCCATTTTTTTTATCTGCTCCTGATTCACAATGATTTGAATAAAGAAATACTCACAAAAGTTGTTTTGAGCTTTATTTGCTTTATGCATGTCATCCAGTATCAGAAAAATGACACAAGAACGTGTTAAAACCACCAAAAATACAGTAATTAAAGTGGGTTTTTGACAGATGCAAGTTTAACAGAAACATTATTGATGCAACAAAAGAAAACCTGGAGTTGTGCGGGGGCTGTAAGGGAGCGGGAGAGCAAGTAAACAGATGGATGACAGTAAGTAGGAGCGGGCTTACTCCATGCCAACAGCCCCGCCCACAAATCAGAGGTGAATTTCCAAAAAAACGCCTGCTGCTTTGCAAAAACTACTTTCTAGAAAACGACACAGGTTTTTGGATTTTGGCTAAATAATTTTAAACGTGACAAAAGGTGATACGTACTGTCAGTGTGTTGCAAAATTGAAAGTCGGGTAAATGTTTTTGCAAACAAACAATACCATCGGACAAGAAGAAGCAGTTCAGAAGGACAGATGCTTTCCATCATGAATTATTCACAGCTTTAATTCTGCAGGAAAGCAGTTCCTGTTCGTTTTATTGAGCTCTTTAATCCACAAATAGATTGTCGGAAAATGGTTCAGGTTAAAAATTTATTGCGGGCATCAAGCATGAATAGACCTCTTTCTATGAAGGGTCACAACCAATGTGTGTGTTTCTCTCTAAGAAGAGCAAAAAAAAAGATGAAAACCAAGAAATAAAAAGTGAATTTTGTTTTAAGACTTTTTTAACACTCAAGAATCAAAGTACATTTTTGACTATATTGATAAATCACGCTTAGTTTTTGTTTTCATCATAAGTATTCATGCAGATTCATAAACTGATTAGTTTTACTATAGATTATATTTTTACTGATAAAACCTTTTTAGGGAACATCAGCAGGTACATTTACAAAGAAAATTAAACGCAGATTCAGCAGAGAGATTCTTGAGTGGTGTGATGTCCATCCAGTTTCTCAGAGTATTATTTAAACAGATAATGTTCGATTGTCTTTGTGAAATATTTTAAAAGCTAAATGTAACTTTTGCCTTGTAAACATTTTGGAGCATAAATTCGTGACTTTATTCTCATAAAATGTTGACTTTTTCTCAAATTTATATGACTTTATTCTTGTCAAATTTGGACTTGTTTTCTCTTAATTGAACAACTTAATTCATACATATTAGTTTGTTTGTTTTTCTTTTCTTTTTCGTGGCCCTAATACTCGGTTGAGACCTTGTGTATGTGAAATGTGCTGTTTAATGTGCCTTGCTTAAAGGCTGAGCAGGACAGCAGACATACTTACACATTTCACTTAGTAAAAGCACTTAATCCTACCATAAAGCGAAGTGCCCACAGTGGCCCAGAGGGTTTTTGACGATTTCCTGACAGGAATTGTTTTCCAAAGGAAATCCAAACTTATTTTTTTTTTGTATTTTTGGGAGAGAGAGAGGGGAAAATGTATTCAAGGAAAGAATGGGGGAAGAGAAACATCGGCTATATGAGGACTTCTGGGGATAAAACAGTTGGAATGGAGTGCAATATTTAGTAGACGTCACATTATTTTATTCACATAACCCTCCCTTGTTTGGCAAATGTTGAGCTGAATGCTTTAGTAAATAGAATTACACACATTGAGCGATTTTTTAACAAAAACAGCCTCTCTCGGGTCTCATTGTTTACCACTTTCACCTGTTAGAACCATTGCCAGCCCGTCATTAAGGGCTAGCAAATTGCAAAAAAAAAAAAAAAAAAAAGAATATTTAAAAGCTGTAGGACACATTCCCTAACTCAGTCCTGGTAAACTCACTTCCACAAAGAAATTTCCCAACCCCATCCTGTCTTGTAGTCTCAAGCACTCCCGGAAAATGCTTGGAGATTTAGAGAGAAGTGGCTGAACAGATTGTTATGTCACCATTAGGGAGCTGTAATAAAGTCATATTCCTCGTGCATTTTGCATGACTAGAGGGCCCTGCACTCTCGCCTGTCTGCTCTGTTCACATCAGCCCCCTTTAAGTGGAGCAGTTCTGGGCTGCAGGTTTTTTGCCTGGATGCCGCCTGAGAGTGTATGTGCCAGATAGCATTGCACGATTACACTCAGCTGCACACAGTGTTGTGGACAGAATTATAGCTGGAGAATAAAATGTCTCAGGCCTCATTTAACTTCCACACATTTGGAAATTAGAAACCAGTTATGCATCGTGGGGAGAGCAAGCGGCAACTCAAACTTTAGCATTTTGCGTTTTGTTTCTATAAACGAAATATAGTTTGAGGAAATGTCAAAGGATTGGAAGCCTGAAACACATTTCACTGGTACCAAAACTATTAGACTCTCTGAATGTGGGTTTTGGGTGAAATTGGGAATTATAGTGATACTAATAAAGATTGACATAAAAGTGCACAGAATGTATCATGTTTCCTCTGAGCTGTGAAACGCTAAAGCTGTTCTGACAGATTTTTTGCCAAGAGCCAGAGCAAATGTTTTCTGCAGTACATGTGAACCCACTGTAAAAAGACTCTGCTGTCAACTTCTAATAGCGTCCACATTAAAAAAAAAAAAGAGAGTGGCTCAAACTTGGCTCCACTGTTCAGTTCAAGACTTGAAAGTTTTTGAGCAACCGTTAGGTCCAAAAAGCAGTTTTTTATTGACAAAACAGACAGACAAGTCACAGAATTAGAATATATTTAAAAAAAAAACGTGATCTACTAGGAAAAGACTTTTCATCTGCTTCTCCATGCAAAACAGTTGCAGGCTGTACTACACAGATGAAATTTCATTAATGACAAGCACTCATGATAAAATAATTTACAATGTTACAATCATACTACATTATTTTTTGCACAAATGCGCGCACCGGATCATGAGGCATAGGATCACTGAATGGTCAGAGATACACACGAGATACACAAGAACACAAGAGCTCTACAACTTGTTTGTAACACAGGTTGGCCATGTTAACGCATTCATTTGTAACTCCGAACCTTGTTAGCTACACGTAAAAAGCAACTGATATCTCTAAAACAAAACAACTACTGTGTATTATGAGTAAGTGGGGGAAAAAGCAAGCAGCCCACTGCCCAAATCTAAAGAAGTTTGAATTATATATAATATGCTAAGAACAGTAGAACCACCACTGGAACTCTAGCTGGTTTTCTGTTGTCTTTTTTGGGGTTTGGGTCAAAGCTTTCCTGGCAATACTGCTAAATGATGAGTTGCTGGAACTGCACATTTTTTCCAATGGTTCTGAGAGAGAGCTGTATGAGAAAACAAACCAATTTAAATTAGTGTGGGGGTGTTAAATACATTCTCCAACCATTTTTGATAGAGCCCACGAGATCCTCAAAGTGAACGTGAAAGCACTCTAAGTGTATTATTGTCTCTGTTGATTTATGTTCAGTGGTTAATGAATACAAATAAAATAATATACATTTAACAATTTTAAGCCATTTTCTTTAGGTCTTAATTTGATGTTTTAATATTGGGATCGAGTCGAAATTGTTTCTTTCTGAAACCAGCCTCAAGTGGTCATTTGAGGAACTACAACATTTTATAGTTGCTATAATTTGACACAAAAAGTCATAGCTCAAACCTCTGTTGTACACATCAGTTCTGGATGTTTCCTAAAAAAAACTTTGTTTTTTTCTTTTCTTTTCTGAATTGCATCCTTACCCCTATGACTTCCCCCTATCCCTAAATGTATCCATCCAAGCGGAGAGATATGGAAAAAAATAGTGTCTTCAGGTTCTGACGTTAATACCGCTCGATGACGCCATCAATAGTCACACTCAGAAAATACATAACAACACTGGTTTTAAAATTTTAAAAATTCATTCAAAAACAAAGACTTGTTTGTGAACTTCTGTGCTTCAGAGTCACGTGAAGAAAACCTCCATGCCACAAGGGTGATGTAAACTGGCAGATGGATAGCCTGGCCTAAGTTGGTACAGCTCCTCCTTAATCCTAGTGCTATCCTAGGCACTTTGACATTGGGAGTGGGGTCATCTAGACCCGCTAGACAGTGCGCTGAACCTTTTTCTTCAATGATTTGTGATCTTCACTGGTGTCCATGGATTACATGAAATCCTCTCCACCTTTATCCACCTTTGTCATGGAAGGGATAACACGTCAATGGTCATCTTGACCCCATAGAATAGCACAAGGGTTATAAAAATCACCACTACAGCTTCAAACGCCCCTGCAATTGGAGCAATAGGAAGAAGCTTTAAGGGTAGGGGAGGAATTTGGATTCAGCCTTTAACTTTTGGGTTACAGCTATGGATCAACAAAACAAACCTTTGTGTGTGATATATTAGGCTAAAGTCGAGACAATGTGATTGATTTTTTTAAAGCTTCTTTGCAACATTTCAAGATAAATATTACCTTGATATTCTTATGTAATCCTGACACAAAGGTCGAACCAACAGCTTGTATTTGCAATATAGATCTTTATAACTGCAACCAAAATATATTCCTTGAATTCCCTTCATTTTTCAATTGTAATCTGAAATTAAATAGAAATCTTGGATGGAGGGGTCAAAATGGGGTAAAAAAAAAAAAGAGCAAATGCTATACACTAGCACTCAATCTGAACATATTTTAAGATTTACTAAGGTTTGTCAAAGCTTTTCTCAGCAACACAGAAAAATGTATAAAACAACAATAAAAGAGGTTTTGTCTCTTTGATTTAGATTTGTTGTCATTGCTAATTAATGAACACTAACTCTTACATCCCGGTCAACTATGTCAAAGGACTGAATGCGTAGCCTCTCCACAGCGTTGTCCGACTCTATCTGGGTTCTATTTGAGCCGTAAACAGCCACAGGTTCGAACTCCGGAGGCATTAGCATTTGCAGCAGTCATCCAGCTAAATTTCAGATCACTTTAGTTTAAAGTGACAGGGTGCTTCTACTACAGTACACGAGGGTGGGATACTGCTGACTCTTGCTAACTACAAACAGGGCTGTGCTGCGTTTGTGGCCTTTCATCTGGAGAGATGCATGTCTTCCAGGGTTTCTCAATACTATCACATTACGCCCTTAAGGTATGAATGCATCATTTTAATGGACAAATATGATATGGTTCAGTATTATTTGAGTGCAGTTGAGTAAGCAAACACCTACCTTATTATCTGCACGTCATGATTAAATCCAATTTGAAATTTACGTGTATTTTTTTTTATATTGGTGGCAAGTTTTATTTGAGTTTCAAATTAGATTTTGAGCTTTTTTTGTCTTCGTCAGTCCTAGACATGTTGTAATGCAAATATTAGATGTTTTAAAACACATCTAGTTAGGATAAAATGCATAGAGGGTTTTTAACTTTGAAGCTGACCTATTAATAAAAATCTTCCGTACCAGTTCAGAAACAAATTTATAAAAGGACCAAACAACTCGAATGGCGCTAATGAAAAATTTAGAATAAATTTAAAAATAAAATAAAACTAAAGAATGGGGTTTTTCTGACCTTTAACATCGGATATGTCGTCATCAATCCTCAAATAACACACGCTCTTTGACTTTTCGCAAATCTTCCACTGATTCTGACTTGGAGAAATGCAGCTTTTCATATCTTCTGTTCTCTGCGACAAATTTATGTTTATGTTAATCAGATTTATGTTTATAGCGTAAAGCACTTCGCTACTAAATAGTGTTTAGTATATCAGCACAAGGCCACTTTTCTCTGTTTTAGAATCTGCTGGAATTACGTTAACTGGGTTAATGGTTGAAGAGTTACAGCAGTCAAATGAACTAAAGCTCTGGTGTTAAAGGGTTAATTGAATTCGTAACAGTTGAACCAGTAGAATGCTCCTCTGGGACGCATTCTAAAACTGCGTTCACACCGAATGGGATTCAAGCGATAGGGGCGTCCAGTTTCAATCTTAAATCAAGATATCAGACGCTTCTGAGGTTCCTGTGGCGTGATTTGAGCGTCTGGCACAGCGCCTTGGTCTGGCAGTTGCGTTTTCTGAGCATCGTGGCTCGGCACGTCCAGAGTTCAAAAACCTAAACTTTGGCAACACCGAGTTCAGTACCAATCCAATATGAAACACCTTCCATCATGAAAGCGCTGAACACAGGGAGAACAAACACAGAACATTATACACTCATAAAACAAAAGGTGAGTGTTCTCGTCCTGAAATCTCATCCATTTCTTTTAACCCACTGTACCTGAGCAAAATTTAATGGTTAAAATAAATGTCCTGTTTAATAAATCTGTTTACCTTTTAGGTTTTTTAACTTGCTTGGGGTTGCTGGAGCCTGTTTCAGACAAAATGTGCATTTTCCAGTGCAAGCATCAAATGTGGCATGGATGTACCTTAGGGTCCCCTCTTTCAGAAAAGCACGTTGGTCATTGGAAAAACCCAAAATGACAGCCATACACTCAATTGTAGAAAAAATATTCAATGTCTATTTTCCCCAGTCTCAAAAATACACCCACAAAGCATTTTCTAAACTTGAGGGGTACCTATAGAATAGTTTGATTGTATATTATATATATTTTCCATTTTTAGATTTTCTCACGGCTAACGTGCTTTTCAAAAGGAGGGGATCCTACGGTACTTCTATGCCAAATTTGGTGCTTGTACCACAAAATGCCCAATTATTTGAATAACCGCCTCCACTATTTCCACTACATCCGTTCATTACATTGTCCTGCATTCTGTGCAGAGGGTGACCAGAAACACAACCCTGCCGGTGAGCATAATTTGGTGTCATTAGGCCAGACTCCAGCCTCTGTGGACCCAGTTTGTGTTGTGACTGAAGCAATGATGATTTGAGCTTGTTCACTTGTCAATAGCGATTACAGGAGCACCCACAGTTAGCAGATCTTTCGTTGGGCAAATCCATTATTGAGACCTGCTCAGATCATACCAATGGACAAAAACAGTTGCATCCCCATTATTCGAGCTTTTAATTTGAAAAATTATCAAAACTAGCTTTTTCCATCTAAGCTGCAGTAACAAACATCAGCTGTCTCGGCGCATGAAAGACTGCTGCTCATAACACCTGTTACAGATTAACTTCCGTGAAAATCTGGGCGCCTATTAACACGGGTGTTTGATCTCAGTGGCACAAATTGATCCAAGGTGAAGAAATTGTTGCCTAATTATGATTGATGATGACAATAAGGGGAAATGTTTGTGCCTTTAAAGCCTCACGAAGAAAGTTTTTCCTTGTTAAAAGGTTCACAGTAGGAACTCCAAGAAGCTGTGCAAATGTCTCAGACAAGGCCAGATATAGGCACAGGCTGAAAGTGATGGGCTGCAAAAATCCACAATCGAAAGAAAAAAAAAACTACAACATCAAAAAAAAAACACACACACACACACACAAAGGCTTGTCCTAAACCTGGTAAAAGGTGGTAGTATCAGGAAGATATTTCAACAAAAAATTATAGGACATATGAATCTGTCCTTATGATGATAGCAAGGTTTTTTTAGGGCCATGCAGGGGACATGACATCCCCAAAGTCTCAACGCACCCAGAATTCCTCTTTCGATTTTCTACCTGTACCCCATAGTGGGGGTGTCTAAATCCGGGCCCTTTGTGAGGCACAAAATGGAAAAATCCAACATCAAAATGCACACAAAGTGATGGGTGATGACTAACATTTCCATTTTATCTTTGAACAACCTTTTTCACCATGAAATATAAATGCTAACAAACATAAACTGTGATTTAGTTAACAAATTGGTAATGCCATCTTTGACTTCCAAAATGAAAGAAATAAATACAATAAAAAATAAAAACAGATGCAGTTTGTAAATTAATCACTAGGTGGTGCTTACATAAGTAAGTCTGTAAACAAGGAAAATTATACTAACAGCCTGGTCCCTGGAAAGTAGCGCTCACACCGCCCTTGCTTGAGCAACCACTTTGTCTATGTAAATACGCTTAAATACGTAGTTTTGAAAAACTACGTATTTAAAACTTGAAAACTTGCGTTCACGTGTTCCCACGCAAGTTTCTACGACCGTTTTCAGGCTTTGCGTACAAAACAAGTTGCCATTGAATGTGCATTGAAAGTTAAACCAGGTCGAACCTTGACCAATCAGGGAATCGGTAGTGTTGTTGGTTGAAAATTGAATTAATAAAAATGGATCAAATTGGATCAAGCCAATTTTTTCATAAAGCGGATGGCGCCATGTTGGAACCAGATGATGTCAGTAAGCAGTGATTGGTCCGAGTCAGTCTGAGTCAACGTTTCTATGACAACCACTCTCGCCAATCAGGAGTGAGCTTGTAGGAAGGCCACACCCCTACCACTACAAGCAGGTTAGTAGGGGCATTGTCAATTGAACATTCAAGATAGGGGTCAGCAGAAGCCACATGCTTTCACGACAGAAACAAAAATAAAAAAATTTGTACGAGCAAGAACATGATAAAAAAATATTATCAGAGCAAAAATGGTTATTCTGGCCAATAGAATGACTGAGTAATAGCTGTTCATTTCTCTGTAGAAGTCTATGGGATTTTGGCTTCTTGGAGCCACTTCCTGTTTGGAACGCCGGGGGGAGGGGATGTCACTCAGTCCAGTTCTCATATACAGTCAATTGGACCAACTGTGTCTTTGCTGAGCCAATGCTAAACATCAGCATGTGGCGCTTCCACACACTTAGAGCAGCGATGTAAGCAGATCCCGCCTGGGTGTAGCATTTGTACAGAAAACCGAGAACATGGAACACATTACGCTAAAGACATCCGGAACGCATTAGGACAAGCACATTTGTGTCCGGCTAAACCCCAAGGCTAAATATTAGTGTGAACAAGAACCCATTTGCACCAAAAAAAAAATCCTGCATGCTAACAAACGCACTCAACCTTGCTCACACACAAACATTTCCTCCAGCTGTTAGTATTCTGACATTTAAGGTAAGAAAGAGAGGAAATAGCACAGAAATACAATCGGGCATAATATTTTTGCCACAAAAAAAAGTCCCACAGTGGCTTTCATCCCTGAAACATCAGAGCTTTCAATTGAGCGGGAAGGATTTTCCTGTCCTTCAGTGTCTAGAATAACTCACTAAATAAAGAATAAAAGCAATCTGCTCTTGTTTCACTTGATGCACTTTTTACTTCCTTTCTGCCAGGGGGATGACCAAATGCATTTCAGATGCAAGCAGCACGCTTCACTGCCTCCTGAGCACACGACCGAACCGTGTTCCACTTAAAGAAACGTTAATTTTACATTTTTAATGATCGGCTGATGTCTTAAGCAAGCGAGCGCCGCTGACGAGGGACGAAGAAGCCCTGGAAATCCCCTTCTTCGTCCTGAATTAAGTGATGTCTCTGGGAAACTGAATGAACTTTGAGTTTGCTGCTTCCTAAAACATCAAAGTGAGGCTGCTTATATGCTGATTATCATGATTTATTTCTTTCAAAATGCTCCTTTTCTACGCACAGTCCTGCAGCCAGTTTGCAGCAGCGCAATCTAGTTACTCGATTTCATGGCTGATTAACCTGATGCCAGGATTATCTCTTGTTATTTTAAAGCAAATAATACAAGATTGGGACTTAATGGGATCAGGGAAATCAGTTGGAACACACTGCTGGCCTCTCTTAAAGTAATGTGCGCCGAAATCTCCAAGGTAAGAAAAATCAGCGACCCAAACTCCATGTCCAAAGGGAGCGTTTGACGCGCAGCTCATGTATGAACAGCACATTAGGAGTTCACAGTACAAAAAAAGTCACATAGCCTCTGAATGAGGCCATAGCAGATTTTCATAAACACCTCTGAATAAATCCTGCATGGTTGCTCGGGGCTTTGTGCCTTTTTCAGGAAAAAAAAAAGGTATATGAACCATTTAGCAGTTTAGAGCTCAAATCCTACTACTAGTTTTTTTGAAAGCTTTTTTTTTTTTAAGTAATTAGCTTCCATGTCCATGTCTGTAAAGGCAGCTGCTTTTGGAAAAAAAAGAAAAAAGAAAAAAAAAACAGCAAGAGAACAAGAGCCCCGCCTCCCCCAAGGTCAGTGCCTTCCACAGCCCAGATTATCGCGCTGAAGGAATCCTGGGAAGCGTGTATTGATTTGGCCTGACACTTGCTGCCGCATTTAGCTTGGCCGCCGCTGACTCGCAAAGGCTTCAAGCAGTTTTCTGCCATATCCTCTACTATCTTTAAAGAGCACTGAAAAATTACCTCCTGCCACTGGAGATTCATCATCACATAATTAGCTCGCTGCACCTCACAGTAGATCTAGTCTGACTACAAATACAACCTTAAAGTTCATGTGCGCCAGACGACGCTTAATTAACTTGTTAGCATGAGCATGCTGGGATGGAAACACTGACCTTTCCTATGTTAACTGCATTTGTTTGAAAAAAAAAAACATCGGTCTGGAAGCTGTTTTGTACTTTCTGATACCTGCTGCATGCCACGCACCCATATCATTAGATGAGATTCATTTAAAGACCCACTTCCACAAAAAATTGTGTTTTTAATGTTCTTTTTCTCAT
This sequence comes from Oryzias curvinotus, assembly GCA_023969325.1. Classification (NCBI taxonomy): domain Eukaryota; kingdom Metazoa; phylum Chordata; class Actinopteri; order Beloniformes; family Adrianichthyidae; genus Oryzias; species Oryzias curvinotus. The sequence continues at coordinate 14,019,138 of CM043723.1, forward strand.
GATGGAAGGCACATATTAGGAAAATTAAGCTCAAAACTGCATTCCTAAGTATTTCTTTAGTCACATCGTTGTGAATCAGGAGCGGACAAAAAAATGCTGTTTAAAAAGGAGGGTGTTTATGACGTAAAAAGAAGTCAGGGCGGGGCTCCCTGATCCGCTCCATTTTTGATGCATCCACTTGTAGACGTCTAGATCCATGAAGGTCTTTGTTTTTGTCATCCGAGTTGGCGTCCGGCTCCAAATTGTACGGTTGGATGGCTCCAGTATTGCTCAACATTATTGTTGCACCACTATTCTTGGGTTGGGGGTGTGAGGGGCTGTAAGCTAGCGTGAGAGAGAGTTTCAACATGTGAATTCCTCCGTACCAACTCGTCTACAACTCAGAGGAGATTTACTAAAGAACTACTGCCGCTCTACAGAAACTATGTCCAAGAAAATAACACATTTCCTTGATTTTGGCTTAAAAAAATGGCATAATCATAATTAAAAGACCACTGGGAACGCTTTGAAAATAGATCAAAAGAGGATTGGAGTGGGACTTATATTTTTTAAGGCAACCAACAACAAACTGTGTTTCTTTACACGTAAAGGTAAATAAGAGCAGAAACGCTGTTGTTTTAAAAGATATAAAACTAACATAAATTATCTGATGGATTATAGTTTCAACAGGAGCTAAAGTTCTATGAATCTGTTTGCACACTAGCTGTTGTAGTGAAGGGCAACATGTTTTGATGCCAAATGATGCCAAAACTTTTGTTTCCACCATTTTTCATTTAAATTGAAGCAGGAGTATTGCCAACTTCACTAATATGTCTTTTTATTTTTGCTTGTTTCTAAATGAATCAAGGTTTAATTCTTTGTTTACAATAATCCCTACATACACAGACTCAAATTCTCCCTGACTTTGTATATTAAAGAATAAGCTAACTTTTTTAATAAGGCAATAGTTCAATAAATATATTGATTTCACATGCAGAAAAATAAAGGGAACCTCTCAGCTAAAAACCCCAGACCAAAAATGCACATGAAGTGATATGGAAATGTTTTTCTCTTCAATCAACCTTTTTTTTAATCAGAAAAAGTAAATGTTAACCAACCACAGCTAACTTTCTTCTAGCCAGCATGATGACACTACTGTTTTTTATTGTGTCTGGAAAATGTGGTGAGGTGATGAAACGTTTGACTTCCAGAAAAAAGTTTATAAAAAATAAAAAAACAGATGCAGTTTGCTAAGTAACCACTAGGTCTTGACATGAAATCACAGTTCCGTCCATCCACCTTCTGAATCCCTTCTGGGGTCGGAAGAGCCACTGGAGCTAACCCAACTACTGCTGGATTAAGGTGGGGTCCTGAACAGGTCACCAGCCTGTCGCAGGGCAACACACTCACTCGCACTTACCTGGGGGTAATTTAGAGTCACCAATAAACCTATGGAGCGTGTTTTTAGACTGTGGGAGGAGAAAAACCCACGCATGCACTTGGAGAGCACTCAGACTCAATGCAGAAAGAATCCAGCCGGGAATTGAACCGTCACACTGTTACACGGGAACGCGCGCCACTGTACAGCTGAAATTCCCGTTTATGTTTTAAAATTAAAATAGCGCAATATCTTTTAAATTTTACTCCTATTTTGCCATTTTATCGCTAATAAGGTGTTATACCCAGAAACCTTTATTTTTCATGAGGTAATTATCTTGTTTTTTAAAGGTAAAGGGAGGGTGCTGCAGTCAGCCCCCCGACACACCCCAAAGCACTCATACTACAGAGACAATTATTTTTTAAATGGTCACAGGGTACCAAGGCAATGCCAAGCTGCAGAGCAGGAAATGATCATCCCTCCATTAACTTAATTTTATTTATCCTGACCACAGAGACTATGACCCATTACAGCAACTCTAACATGAGCAGCGTTTTTGTACCAAAAATGTTGATGATGTCATCAAATCTGCACTGGATTAGCATGTGTTACATGCATCTCAGAAGGTCTATCATCATAATTTTGCCATGGTTTGGTTTTTGCAGCTTGTGTCTCTTTAAAAAATCGTACATTTTTAATTAAAACAAAAAAACTGAGGTTGAAATTTTGATTTGATTTGATTTATTTATTTGAATTAAGACAGTGCATATTAATCAATGTTGCAGCAGCTGCTTCAACATAAATGTGCCAGAGTTAGCTACATTTCATCTACTGTCCCAGGGCAGGATAAAAGGTTCAACAATTACATTTACTACACAACACAATAGCAGAATAGATTATTTACAATAAAACACGAATCTAAAAAACCTAAGAAAGGCAACAATACCAACAATGTCTGCAGGACTGGTTTGTTTTTTAGCTATTGTTAAAAAGCTGTTTTGAAGGTAGGATAGTTTTCACAGTTTCTAATGTGCTGTGGCAGTGTATTCCATCACTGTGTGCCTCTGATTGACACCACTGTTTGGCTAAATTTAGTCCTGCGTCTTTGTACATTACAGTCCCCCCGAGTTAAAGCCCTGGTGCTTATTCCAACTTTTGTTTTTTTACTTATAAAATCTAATAAGGGAGTGGGGCCAGCCCATTTAAAACTAAAAAAATGAGTCAGGCATCCATGTACATTTGATAACTTTCAAAATCAATTATGCTATACTTAGTTAGAATGTCACAGGAATGATAATGCAGAGGCTAAAACTTTCAGGGTTCTTGTAAACAAAGACTTGAGGGGTTTCAAAGTGCTCTCATTTGGCTCTCATGTAGTCGGACAATACATTTTATGACTAAAATCACTGAATGCATATAAACCTTTGCTGCCTTAAAAATCAGAGTTTTGGACAGACAGAACTACAAAACTTTTTTTTTGCAACATACTGTATCATCTGCGTATAATTGTATTTTTGTGTTCTTGCATACATCTGGCGGGTTGTTCACATACAAACTAAATAGAAGTGGCCCCAACATTGAGCCTTGAGGGACTCCATCTCACAATTGCAGTTGTTTTAGAAGAACTTTCCATGCCATAAAAAAACCTTTGGTCCGCATTCAAAGCCGCAGACACGCCCCCTCCACATGTTCACGCAGCTCTCTTCCTCCCACTTGCTTGCACAACAGTTTTAAAGGGGCCACAACAATCTTAGAACATAAGAGTTATTTTACGAAACCACAGAGAGCTGCAGCACAGGGATGAAAGAGCCGGAGGCTGCCGACCACTGGGCTATACAGTGCCCGCAACTCCTCTGACACTAAGAACCAGAATGTTCTGGGACTAAAAACATCTAACACAACCTTCTAATTTTATTAATGCAAGATATTTAGATACAAAATGATTAGCTTTTTAAATAGAATACCAAGAATTGAACGACCAAATTCTGCAGATGAATTTATTTTTTCATAACTATAAAGATCAAATCTCCCTTTTTATTCTAGCACCTGTTGGTTTATGGAATTAATGTGGTTAAAACAATCATTTAAAAGTTTTTAACATGTCAGCTTTGTGCGTTGTCAATTTAACCGTTAACCAGCTTCGTGTTAACATTTGTACTCAGTTGGAATCATGTCATCATTGCTGTTGCTCTGCATGATTCCTTTGGCAAAAACAGAAGACCGAAACTATCCAACACTTCCCCCTTTGGGTATGTGACTGTCTCCAAATGACCAAACGCATTTTACTGATGTTACTCACTTCTGTGCCCTTTAGTTTAGCTTGTCCTTTTGCAGCCGACTACTAGATCTGATTGGCCTTTTAATCGTTTCCATTTAACTAAGTTCCTCTTCCTTTTTCATTTGCGTCCACGTTTGAATGAATATGTGAGACCAGGCAGAATGAAACAGATAAAGGCAGCTTGCTCTGGGGGGGGGCATCAGAAGTTTTGTCGGTTTCCGTTAACCGAGGCTCTGCCTCGGCGGCTGAAGTCAAGCATCAGTGCACTCAGAGAAGGCTCTCCGATATTCCTGCATGACAGCTAAAGTAGTTTGGCGCATCACAGACATGTACCCAGCCTGAGAAGCCCTTGGGCCTTTTCTTCTTCATGACTGATTTTTAAGTGTTTTATCCCTGGGACACAGCAGTAATGCGCATTAAGATCATGAACACTTATTTCAATAGAGCTTTATGTTTTATTCCAGCCCTACATTTGACTGTGTCTAGACTGCTCAGCTGAGAATAGCTCACATGAAGAAAATCGCCTCTGAAAAGAGGGGTTCGACTTTAAGCATGATAACATTAGAAAACTGTTCAGGGTCATTCATTGATATTTGTAGGTCTTGTTGGAAACTTATTTTTTTTAATGGTTTAAATTATTCTGTAACTGCTAGAATCTTGTATATAATCCATAATACTCTATCAAAAAATAAACAATTCAAGTCACAAAATTGAAATAAGTAACTCAGGAATTTATGTAACCCTTGTGCTATCCTAAGCATTTTAACATTGGGAGTTGGGTCAAATAGACCCACAAGACAGTGCGCTGAACCTTTTTTCTTCAATGACTTGTGATCTTCACTGGTTTCCATGGATTACATGAAATCTTCTCCACCTTTATCCACCTTAGTCATGGTAGGAAGAAAACTTCAAAGTAAGGGTGGGGTCATAGGATAGCACAAGGGTTAAATGGATCAGTTCTCTAACACAATGGATTTTTTTTGGTTTAACTCATTAACACAGCAGCGTTAGCTCCGGTGTCGGCATTCTTTCGACTACTGTAACTTTGCAGCACTTTTTACAAAATTAATTACAGCACGGACGCGTGTGTGGCTCACTGCGGCTATACAACTATCTTCAAATGACTTAAATAGTTGATTTTCTCCAAAAAAGAGAGCTGACCATGGCCCCCAAGAAAAACCCTGACTACGAAGACCTAAAAAAGTCTCTTGATGAAATCCAGGCTGCGTTGTATCCTTTTATGGAACAAGTGAATGCTAAGCTAACTCCGATCTTGGATCTAATGGACTTCCGAAGATTCCGAGCTCAAAACAAGCAACGAGAAAACCAGGTCGACATTCTGGAGAAAAGACTGGACGATGTGGAACAACAAGTAAGGATGAATAACATCATTCTCACTGGAGTACCGATCAAACCTCGGGCAAAGCTAAATGCAGCTGGAGTTAGCATTGCTAATGCTAATAGCGCTAGCAGTCCCTCTCAAACGGAGAGCGGTGGAGAGTCTCTGGAACACCAAGTGGAATCATTTCTTACGTCTAAAGGGATTTCCCTGGATCTCAACACCATCGAGACCTGCCACCCGCTCCCCAGGAGAAAGGAGACGGATAAACCAGCGATCCTCATCAGGTTTGTGAATCAAAAACACAAGCTAGCTCTGATGTAAAAATCTGAAAGGTTCTGCTGCTTATCTGAACGACCATCTGACCAGAAGGAATGCTGAAATCTCCAAACATGCACGGCTTCTCAGGAAGCGTAAGCAGATTGAGAACACTTGGGTTAAAGGCTGCAGGATTTACGTCAAAACACTCGGTCCACCGGACCGGTCCAAGGTTCTGGTTGTAAACACCATGAAGGACTTTGAGAAGTGTCTTATCACGGTCGTCTGAAACAACATGCAGTTATAAATCAAAGAGCCAAATAATTTCAAGAAATATGACGCCTGGATTCATCACTTTCTCCAAAAGTCTAAAGTGACCTGATTAACAGCAAAGTTCTGACCTGCAGACAAGTTGACCTCAACTTTTAGGCGCCGCTGATTTCAGCTGAAGAAGGATATGGACCTGAATCTAATGTCTGCAGACATAACATCGAAGAGACTAGAAACTCTGTTTAAACCCAGAAGAACAGCTGTTAATCAGAAGAAGAAGAAATACCAACCTTGGTCATTCGACAAAATATGGACCCTTCTTATTTTACTTCACAGCATTACTTTATCATTAAACAAAGAAAATAAATAAATAAATAAATAAATAAAAAATAATAATAATAAATAATATAACAAATGATTAATCAATTATTGAAAATGGTTAAATTGATTGACTTTTAATGATATTACTTCACTTGCTCCAAAAAAATTGATACGTTGATTCATGATTTTTCCTAATGAAGCATAATTTTCAGCATATTTTTAACTTTTGATACTTGATCAAATTTTGCCAAGAAAATTCCTGAAACAGTGTTATGTCTATTTTACTGATATAGTATTATTTTTTAATCATATCAATGACTTTTGTAAGTGACATAATCTGCATATATTTTGGATATTTCATTGCCATGTTGATTTCTAACATTTATTTTTTACAAAATAATTTAAGTAATTCATCTTAGTCATGGGCTGCATGGTGGCGCAGTGGTTAGCGCTCTTGCCTCACAGCAAGAAGGCCCCTGGTTCAAGTCCCGGCTGGGGGACATGAAAAACAACATCAATGCATGTTCTCCCCGTGTATGCGTGGGTTTTCTCCGGGATCTCCGGCTTCCTCCCACCATCCAAAAACATGCTTCATAGGTTAATTGGCAACTCTAAAGTGTCCATAGGTGTGTGTGAGAGTGAATGGGTGTGTGATTGTGGACATTCTACCCTGCGACAGACTGGCGACCTGTCCAGTGCATCCCCTGCCTTCGCCCAAGTGGCCGGGATAGGCTCCGGCAGCCCCGTGACCCCGAAAGGGACAAAACTGTATAGAAAATGAATGAATGAATGATCTTTGTCATGTGCTTTATTGATATTTCAAGATTCTTAATTCTGACTGATAAAAGCTAGGAACCGGATAATGATAAATCATGTAATAATATGGTTACAGTAGAACAGGGGTGGGATTATATAAATTCACTTCCTTCCACTCCCTTTCAAGCAATATTCATTAATATGTCTAATTATTCAAAGCTTGATTAGTTATTGTACGAATGTATAACTGATGATTGTATTGTTTTTCTGTATTCTTATTTGATTGCTTCAAATAAACCATTTCACATCAAATCAAATCAAATGTAATTCCAACAGATTCTGAGGTGGAGAAAGCCGCTTTGCACTGTTATGCAACACTTCATCTTAGTAAAGGGCTATCACGGTGTTCCTTATGACATATCGTTGCAAAGCCGATGGGAGAAGTCGCTTTTGGCCATGTGTCATGTTGATAGTGTAAGCTATCGGAAACCTAAAGTATAATAAAGGGAATTTGTTATTTAAGCGTCACCAATGATATCTCAGGTGTTACACAAAGTTGTTACACAGTGAAATCAAAGGTGTGTGGCTTCATTTAATCTTAGTGTGTTTCTCTTTAACGCCAAACGTCCCTCTGTCTTTCCCTCTCCATTCAGCAGTCTTCTTCTATCCATTTACATCTTCCATGACTTTGCACCTGTCCCATTAAACCACCCATCCGTTTTCTTCCTCTCCTTCAGGGAGGCGGGGGCAGCAGACTTCCCTCTCCTCGTCCCTCTGCTCCAACATCTCAGAGGGATTCCGAGGCTCTAGTCCCAGGCCACTTTCTCCAGAGTGTCCTGGGTCTTCCCCGGGGGGCTCCACCCACTTCCCGGAACACCTCCACAGGAAGCATCCGGACCAGATAGTCCAGCCACCTCCACCGGCTTCCCTCAATCTGACCCTTCAGCCCCCTCCACCCTAAAATGGCGTAGTTTAGTTATGGCACGTTTTTTTCCTTCCTTTTCTAAGTCACAAGATAAACCGTATCTTTAATCTGAAGCAAGTCTGCAGTCTTTTTTTTCCAATATTGACATGCACAAATGTGTGTTTCTACACACCCAGATGACTCACTTTAGGCCTCAGAAATGTGGGTCTGCTGAAAGACAGCCGCTCTGTGACAACCTAAGCTGACCAATCAAAAGTGAGCCTGTCAGCGAGGCGAGTCTGTGCCAGGAATGAGATGAAGTGGTGGAAATGAACACACGTTTAACCCATGGTCTTCACATTGGACAATCAGGGAGGGGCTTCTTCTCTTTCATCTTCTTTTATTCTGTTTACCAGCACATGTCTGCCACCTACAGTTGAAAGGGGTTTGGTGCGAAATGTCAAAGCAGTGCAAATCTGGTCAATCTCGCTCTAGAATTTTCTTCACAGCTCTATTCTGATGTATGAAAGCATTCCAGCCAAACGGTTAGGACTTTCATGGAAAGGGACGCCATACATCACGACCAAATCCAAGTCCCTGATTGGTCAAAGTTCAACCTGGTTGAACTTCAATAGCGAGCGTTATACAAAGACTCTAAAAACAGTCGTAGAACGTTTTAAGCGAGGAAGCTCAAACACATATTTTCATCGTTTTTTCATTGGAACTGGTCACTCCCCGGTTGCCGAGGGCGATGTAACCATATTGCAGGTGTAAATGCTGTAAAATGTTATTTTCAAAATAAAGCATAATAATTTCTGTCCACATTTTCTTATAAGCATAAATTAAAACACCAGTTATCCTAGTTATCTAAAAAACAACTTTTGATTGTTCTTACTGTTCAGATGTAGATATAAGGTTTTATATTTTAGAGTTTTGTCTGTCTGTCTACATAAAACCACTTAATCAGAGCGTTTTCTTCTTCTCTTTTTTTTTCTGTGGGAACTTTACTTCCTTCCACATTTTCATGTCTTTAAAACACATATGCATTAAATGCTCCTTATGGTAAAGGTCAGGAGGTCCAGTCTCACAGTCTGTTCCGCTAAAGAAAGGTCTCCATCAGAGTGAAATGACCCAAAAACATCAAGGCGGCAGCCATGACAGACCCAGACACATTTTTAAATACAACGAAAAAGGAGCTGTAATGCTTCCTTAAGTATTTTCTTAAGGAAAATATAAGAAATTAAACATATTTTATGTATGATTCCTTAAATCCTTAAATTTTGACTTGTTTTAGAGTTTTTGGGGATGATCATCCACAGAGAAGATGTAACTTTAGCATAAAAAAAGATGGTATCATTATCTTCTTTATGGCAGACTATAGGGGAAGGCTCCCCTTCGAGGGCAATGAGGCCAAGCGAGGTGAATTAAAGAAATCCTTCATAACCCACTTTCTTCTTCTTCTTCTTTCCTGTAATGATTATCATGATCTCAGTGTTCTCTCTATTCAGATCACAGGCTGTTCTTAGGGAAAAGAATTCAAAACAAAGAGGCTAACTGGACTGTATGTGCGTGCCAACCATCATTTGTTTGCATAAACTTCAGCATCATTTTTGATTCAGACTGCCCCCTTGTGGATAAGCGGTGTAATTACTCCAAAGGTGACCATATTCTTGACAAATATTTGGGTTTAAAAACACTTTTATTAAAGCCTAGTTATCATCTTAAGTTCCATAAAGGTGGAAATATTTGGAATTCAAAGTGCTGACATAAGCATTTCAGCTTGCAGAGTAGTTTTGAAGCGTGTGTGATGCTGGCCAACACAGGACATAACATGCATGTACGTTCAGAGAAATCTTAGTTTTAATACTGTTTGAGGAGCCAGGTGGGCTCAGGGCCATCTAGCAGGCAAAAGTAGTACCACCACCAGGGTTTCTTTGCCCTTTCTCCGCTCCTCTGCCCGATTGCAGATATTTGGGTGTAGCGTTCGTATTGGTTGTGGGGGTCAAATCGTTCGTAGCCCTCTGTCGTCTGGAGGGCGCCGTTTCCTTCCGGAATAGCTCTCCGCAACACAAAGTCGACGCGGCCCGCTTTACGCATGTCGGGGGGAAGGTGTATTATCTTGTGGGCACTGGCGTAGCCGGGGGCGGAGGCAGAGAGGACGTGAACGCCGGGCGTGAGGAGGCGCCAGTACTCCCCGTTTTCACCTGAGTGTGAAAGAAGATGTTTTGGGCTCACTTCCAAATTGTCAAGCATGTATTTACTTCACCCTTATATTTTGTTTGGGTCAAAATTGACCCATTTTTAAGTGTAAAAAATGGGCCGATTGTGACCCGAACACAATATAAGGGTTAATATACTCAAATTGTAGTCTGACACAAAGAAAAACTCTTTGAAATTTCAAGTTTTACTTTAAATCTGTGTTTCCTTGTCCATAATCACAAAGCACACCAGCAATCAAAAGTGTAAAAAGTGAAACTCTCTAGTCTATATTATGGATGTAGCAGTCCCTCCAGGATCTCACATGTACTTTTTCTAACAGCTGTGGCATAAAAAGCTTGAACTTGAAGCTGTTTTTCTTAAAAATTGGGATAAAAGTTGCAACAGCTTTCAATAATTAAAAAAAAGGCTATAGGGGGCTGTATAAACCTTAAATCATCTGTTTTTCCATGCAACTTTTAAAAATGCTTTTTTAAATGATTGTCCTTATTCAAATGGTGTTTATTTATTTATTTATTTTTATATTTTTGGAAAAATAATATATGTGTATTTTGAACAATTATATAATAGCAGGAACAACTTTATATTGATATAATATTCTCTCTCTCTCTCTCTCTCTCTCTCTCTCTCTCTCTCTCTCTATATATATATATATATATGATGTGAACACATTCGTTTTTTTGTTTAAAATAAAAAGAGTTTCAATTCTTATTTGAGAAAAACATTTTTTCAGTTTAGTTTTAGTTAAATAAGTCTGTTTGCCACTTAACTTTACTGTCGTTTCTTTTAATTTGATGTAAATTAAATGTTTTAAAAGTTGCTTGAAGTCTGAATTTGAAGTTGTCTTTCAATCCAGAGAGTTAGAAAGTATCTCACAGATATGCTGTCACACTAACCCAAGGATTTATGGGAAATGTAGTGAAAGTAATTACACGATTGGACTATGAATCCGGTGGGAAACTATTCCACTAAACATCATCTTTAGCTGTTATTTTTGTCTAAACTGAGAAACTTTTTTGCTTCATGTCTGCACAAGGGAGTGAGGATGTTAACCGTGATCGATGGGATTGATATGATTAAGCCTCCCAGAATGCTTGGCTGGGACAGTTTGAGGGGTCAAAGTTCTTCCAAAAGAGAGCAATCAGCTAAAGATGTGGTTAAATGGTGGTACAGTCATACTAATCAATGTGTTTTGAATAGAAATCAAATGAACACAAAGAAAAAAAGGTTAAAATTATGGGAAATTGAGTGATTTTCTACAGCGTATACTGGGGCTCACAGGTTGAAAACACTCGCCTAATATCGAAATGCAGTCTGACAGAAGAAAACTCTTCGAAAATTCAACTTTTACCTCAAAGGATGAAAAAGAATCTTCACATTACAGCCAAGAATTGCCTTTAAATATGATGTAATTATGTACTCAGTGCAAAAGAGTTGAAATTATTTTTCCTTTCATCTCCTGCTGTGTAAAAAATAAAAGAAGGTAATTTTTTCTCCCTTTAAACTGTATTTTAATGTAAACAAAGGGGTTTTGGCTTAAATAAGTTTTCATCAAATAATAATACTACCTGAGGTAACGTCATGCCGGATTCCTCTGACTGATATCCGAGCTCCTTTTATTCCTTCGCCATTCCCGTCTTTTACTATTCCTTTGATACCTCGATGGACCTGGGGCAGCAAAATGTGTACATTTATTCCAATGCTAGGTTAGCACAAAGCAGAACATGCTACGTACAGCCTCCAAGAATTTAATCAGAGCTTCCTGGTTGTCACGCCAGCTGATGAAGAGTTCCTCCTGATCGGGAAACTTGTCGCAGCCCAGCGCCACTGTCACCTCAAAGCAGTTGGTGTGAAGGTAGTTAAAGTCCTGCATACCTGGAAGCATGAATAAAAACACGAGGAAGGTACTTTTTTGATTGGAGTTGCCCTGATTTGTCCTCACAGCTGATCCAACAGCGGCCTCTAGCGGCTGCAGGGCAGTTTGCAGCTGTTTTCTCTGCAGATGCATGCTTTCACCTCCTGCAAAGCTGAACCTCTGCGCTCCGTTTAGGATTCCTTTCTGGCTGTTTGCTCCTCGCTGACCACAACCTGTATTTCTGCTGGACATCGTTTCATGGGCGTTTGCATATGTCCCTGCAAGAAATTTAAAAACCCAGAAGAATAAACAAAAACAGTGTTTGAAAAGTTTTTTTTTGTTGCATTTTTGTAAGTACCTGCCTTTATTTTGGCAGATTTTTTTAAATATCTCAAGATTTTTGCAACAAATCTTCTATGTGTGCGTAAAAGGAAAAGCATTAACACTAATTAACTCATAAAATACAATTTCTAAAACCGTTTATAAAAATCCATTCATTGTTTCAAAATTGCTTAGATTAGCATTTTTGAAACAATAAATGTGTGAAATGTTACATAACATTTCTGTTTTAATGATAATAGGTAAAGAAATCCACCTTAATTAGAACAAACTTTGATAAATGCTCAAATTTTCATTGTTTTTTTTTAAATACTATAACAGAAAAGATATAAAAGCTTTTGTGTAAAATTCCACATGAATGAAAATCATTTAATGCAATAAACTCATTTCATTTTTATCATAAACTTTGCGTTTTCTTTAAACCGCTTTAACCATTTAAGACGCAAAGTGTCTCTGTGTCAGTGTGCAAACTCTGAAACAGGTTAGGCAATGAGCTCAAATGATGTTCCAATAACCATAAATTGAAAAATGTACTGTAAAAATCCATAAATGTAATGTAATAAATTATAGAAATAATAATGTTTTTCAACCAGTGTGCTAGTGGGAGAGATGGTTAGGTGTGATCTAAAAGCATTTCTCATCATCAGAATATCAGCTCTATGTTCATAAAAAAATAATAATAATAATAATAATTGGGGGCGCATCTCCGCTCACACGCGGCAGGAGCTTCAGATTTCCAAACACACCTTTGTACAAGCGTCCAGCAGTGACTTTGACGCGGGTTACAACAAAGGGGGAGGACATGTATTTGATGTGCGAGTTGCGTTCAAAGTGAACGGAGAAGTGATGCGCGCAGAGGGAGGTATAGACAAGGGAGGGGAAATCCGCGGTACACGTCTGTGCAGAACTGAGCTAGTAAGGCTTTTTGTACTTATTTGTTTTTTATTTTTGGTTGTTGGTGTTCTGCAGGATTTCTGTCAAGGAAAAAGTGTACCTTGGCTCAAAAAAGGTTGAAAAACCCCTGATATACAATATGGAAATGAGAGAACCTAAATGTCATTGCGAGTTCATACAGATTTGAAATAGAATGTGTAAATTTGGACGTTCCGGAGTATTAAATTTTTTCTGATGACAAGCAATATTGTGTATCAGCGTGTGATGTGTAAAAAAGAATTGTATATAACCTTGGTTCCATGTTTTCTGCCGTGTGGTCATCATTCGTCCAGTAGGGGGCAGTAGAAAGGCTTTTCCTGCTCATTTCACAATGTCTGCCTCCATGAAAACTCAGACACACTTTTGGCGGGAAAAAGTTTTGCTAATTTTCTAAACTATAATGTGAAAACAACTCATCTTTATTCATTACGTTAACAACTACTTGCTGTATTGCAATAATGTAAAATTTGTAAATAATTCATTCCTTATAATACATTTATACCATGTTAAAAATGCTTGGATAAAATTTAAGACATTAAGAATTTAAGGTGCTTTTTCCTGAACATTCATGTTAATATTTTTGCATCTTAATCTAACATTTGTGTGAGCCGAAACTGACCGGATCACCCAACAAATTAGCCAATAATTAATAGTATCTATATCTCATATAAAATGATGTATTTTTGTGGATTTCATCAATATCTTACTTCTAAAAAACAAAAATGTCAGCAAATTCCTTCATGTAGAGGGCTTTACAGGGTAATTTCATCATATTTAATGAATTTTATGTGAATTGTGTGACCAACTCCAACAACATCTAGTTATGAGCAATTATACCTTCAGGAAGAAGGAAATATCTTCAATCATCTTTGTTAATTTTTTTCTAATCAGTGTATTACCTAATATGTGAAATGGGTTTGATGTTTCTATTGGGTGTTTATCCACTCATTCTCTCAGCATTTAGAACTTTGTGGGCGTTGAACCTTTTTGAATGGCACAGAGAATTGGGTTTTGTGTTTGCCGGATGAGGCGTTGGCTTTTACCTTCTCATCTGGGGTTGGGGAGAAGGTGTCATTCCCCTGAGGATGTTTGGACAGATCGTACGGGTATGAAACCATCAGGTCCCCACTGCGGAAGTTAGCTGAAAGCACAAATGGCACAGAGCGGATCCACTTCATGACGGCATAAGTCTCTGGTGCCACCTGAAAAACAGTAGATCAAGCAAAGAAGAGTCAGTTGATCTATTTGCTGGAGTGGAATTAAGCCTTGAGTGATCGTAGATGCTGAATCAATTTTGTTCTGTACCTTACCAAACCAGTAAGAGTCTGGGATTGGGATATGGTCGGTACGGTGGCCTTTTTGTCTGTGCCTTCTGTAAACGATGGAGGTCAAATCGGGGAAGTTTCTGTTCAGGTCGATATTCTGGGCGTTGTTAGTGCCCAGATTAAAACTGCCAAGCTGAAGAATTACACAAACCGATCAAACTTCGAGAGCAGATTCTCCATAAGAAAACGTGTTTTGGTTTTTCCAAAACCTCCCCAAAAAAGCACCAACTTCCACAAATCTACACTTTAGATGAGAAAAATCAAGTCCAGATTATTTTAATCTGAGATTAGCGTTCAGATAACATGGTGGAGTCACCTCTGCATTGTCCCCGTGGTAGTTTTCATTGCCTCCGGATGTGGCCAACTCATACCCGTCAGGGTTCATGGAGGGCAGGATGTGGATGCGAGTGGTTGATGAGGGTCTGGATGCGTTGATTCCCTTTCAGGTACTCCGAGCACAGGAACTGAGCCAAGTAGATGAGCAGCTGGCGGCTCAGGACTTCGTTTCCATGAACGTTGCCGACATACTTGGTCTCTGGCTCAACTGATCAAGATCACATGCAACGCCGAGTCATCTATACAGCACGAGCGCAGACTTCAAACTCAAGTTGGAGAAGTGGTACTCACGCAGCTCGTGCTCTCCGGGATTGTCGGAGAACTCCACCACCAGCAGCTCCCTGCCCTCCATGCTGCGGCCGATGCTGTAGGTCCTGGCTATGGCGGAGCAGCGGTCCTCAATCTTCTTCAGTTGGTCGATCATCTTATTGTAAGAGTGATAGGTGAACTGTATCAACATGGCAGGGTCTTCTGTGGGAGGAACTTGTAGAGCTTCATCCCCCTGACCTGGCTGCTCTGCTGCACAAAATATGATTCTATTAGCACAAAAACCACATTCATCCACACAAAATACTACTTTGTAGCCACAAAATACAGATTTATAACCACCAATGACTACTTTGTGAACATAAAATACGAATTTACTTGCGCCAAATACTTTTTTGTGTGCAGAAAATAATTATTTGCGCCAACAAAATGCACATTTTTTCACACACAATGCTAATTTGTGCCCACAATATACTAATTTGTAGCCACAAAATAGTAACTTTGTGCACACAAAATATTCTTTGGAGCCACAAAGAGGCTAATTTGTGACCAGAAAAAGCTCATTTGTAAGCACAAATACTAATACTGTAATACTGTAGCTATAAAACACTAATTTGCACCCGCAAAGCACTAATTTTTGTGCACAAAATGCAAATTTACAGCCACAAAATGTTAAAATGTGAGCAAAAATAGTAAATTGTAGCTACGACACATTAATTGCACCTGGGAAATAGTACTTTTTGTGAAGAAAATGCAAAATTATAGCCACAAAATAATCATGGTAGGTAGGGGGGGTGCTTGGACATCACTGCCAGCAAGCAGTAGATGTCCTCCTAGCACCCAACCCGCCAATTTTAACTGCACCTTAAACATTTAGGGACCCTTGGTGGGGAGGGTGAGGGTACATCACTGTGAGTAATCAGGAAATGTCCCCTTAGTTCTCGACCCACCAATTTTAACTGCATCCCCTTAGTATACACCCTTTACTCCTCAAAATATACATTCCAACATAAACACACACACATTTTGCAAGGAAGGTGGAAACTAGGACCGTCTGTCCCCTACCCCATCCCTGGTAGGGGGTACTGGGCCCTTTGCCACAGTGGCCATGTCCCCTGGGTGCTGGCTTCCTGGGCCCGGCGGCCCTCTCTCCGCGCAGGGAGAGGATTCCTGGGCTTTCTGGCAAGGCCAGAGGCCAGGGTTCACATCCCACCTGAGCCGGGGTGTCCGTGTCCCTTTGGTGTGGGTTCTGGTCCTTGCCCCTGAGTGCTGGGCCTCGCCAAATTTCCAACTGTGGCCGAGCCTGGTCAGGCCGTGTTTACATCACCCCTGGTGGTGCCCCCCCCTTTTCTCCTGGGTGCCCTCCTCCTGGGCGGGGGCGGCTGGCCCCTGCCTTGCTCCTTCCTGGACCACCATGGGCCTGGTGGTTGGCTGCCTGGAGCGCGGTGTGGGTCTCCCTTGGGGGGTCCTGGCTCGTACCTGGGGTTGGGGCGGGGGGTTGTCCAGAACTCCTGGGTGGTGATGAGGTGCTCGTCTGGGGCTGTGGGTACCTTTCTCGGGTGGGGCCCTGCGTTGGGCCCTCCCGGCATGGCGGGGGGCTGCTCCCTTGGTTGGGCTAGGGCGGCGCTCTCTTTCCTCCATGCCTCCCTGCTCTATGGCTTTGGGGGCCCCTGTGGCGGTCCTGCTAGCCTTGGCCTGGGTGGCGGATGTGGTCACCACGGGCGGCGGTTGTTCTCTATCTGCTGCCGTGCGGGTGTTGGGGGGCTCTAGCTGCCGCTGCAGTGGGGGTCTTGGTGTGGGGATGGCTGGTCCCCCCCCCCCTCCTTCTTTCCACATTCCACCATCCATTTTAGAGGAACATAAACACTCACCTGAGCACAGGTGTTAGCTCACCTTTACACTAATATTTAGCTTGATTGAATGAATGAAATATTTTACACTAGTTGATTTAAAGGCATAAGTATGCGTGTGTGAACACTATTTGTATTGTGTACATGTTGACATTTGGACATTTTTGCAACGAACAGATTGTGTTTATAACATTTGAGTGTGTGTGTGGACAGACCCCGCCCCTTTAAGATTTGTATTACATCTGAACCTGACTGTAATGATAAACATTCAGCAACTTATTGCTTTATGCTGCTTCATGGCCCCCCCCCCCTTTCTATAATCACCCTCCTATCCCCCACCCCTCTCCAACATCCCTCTCTCTTCTTCCCTTCTTTCCTATTCCGTCCGGTCCAACACAAAAGATTTTCAAATACGATCAAAGTGAATAAAGTTTGGCCTCAATTACAAAAGGGGTTTATCCAGACATTCCTCTGGTTTGTCAGTAGATTTATAACCCCTGTTGTTAAAGTCAAATATGTTCAACACAAGAGGCCCTCAGCTCTCATCTCTTTGCCCAGATGTTGGACAGGACAAGTTGAGAAAAAAAACAAAACAAAAAAAAACAAAGAAACTGAACCCCCACCTTGCCTCTAGTGGAAGGTTGGTGCCCGTGTTCAGCAGCGGAGCAGAGCCGCCAGTGTGATGTGTCAATGGGACTGTGACTGTAAAGCGCTTTGGGCCTCGGAGGAAGTTAGAAAAGCGCTATACCTGTATACTCCATTAACCATCACATTTTTCCATATTAATATTTGTGTAATCAGTCCAAACAATACGGTTCACAAATTAATAAATTTAATTTAAACAGCAGTTTCACAGCAAAGAATTAACCCACTCCCTATAACCCACTGAATGGCTTTTAAGGTGACGCTACTGCTCCTAGGTGAAAGCGTGGTGCACCCTTAACAGCTCACCAGTCTGTTGCAGATCTGATAATATATATTTGTTTAAAGGAAAACAATTGAATACTTATGAATACACAAACACACATTTTTCCTTTCCAGATTTCTATTTTTTCTATTATTCCATTCTGTTTTTAGTAACACTTTTCCAAATTTTAGTGAAACTGAATACACTGAGATAAAATCTCATTTTTTAAATTCCTTAAATGACATGTGCAAGCTAAAAAAAGAACAAAAGTTTTAACAAGCAGAAAGGGAGCAGAAAAATCACTTCAGACAAAGTTTTTCCACAGGAAAATGTCTAACAGGCCATAAAACTGGGCTATTAGAGGTTTGCACAAACACAGCTTTAGTTTGAAAATATTTCTGTCAAAAGATGTTATGTGTTACTCTGATCATAAACTAAAGACTTTATTTGAGATTTTACAATCATAAATTCACACAGAATGCCATCTGGGTCACACATGTTGGAGCCGCATCAGAATTCCAATAATAGTAAGCAGTTTTCACAGCTGACGGCACCTTTTAGCAATTTAAGATCGTCTTTTCTCGAACACACAAACAGAAAAAATGGTCTCTTTATAGGGTTGAGTTATAATGGAAAAACATGTTAAAATACCCTCAGACCCCAGCCTTTAAACAGGTTTATGTGGGGACAGAAGGCATTCTAGTTCAACTGCTTAGTAAAATAAAAGGTTTTTGCTCCACTGAAACTTTCCTGAGATCAAAAAAGCAGAAATACTCAAACTAACCATAGATAGATATGCACACACCAGACAGAAATGTCCAAAATTAAGCCTGAAGAGGGAAGGACATTACCAGCAATCCTCTGAAAAGGGGAGTTGGGCTGGTCAAAGGGAAATTTAAATGGATGAAAATCTTGTTTTTGATTTTTGGTCAACCCAGCTGCCATAGCAAAAACACACCCTGCAAACTGCACAAATTTGGGCTCAATTTTTTCAAAACAGGTGGGGACCCTTTACCTAAGCATACACGCAAAGGAACTTTTTCAATAAACATCAGAAAAGCTTCTGAAAACAGAACATAGAAAAGTAATAACCTATCTGCAGGTGTAAAGTTGGAATTTTTAATGATGAAATTAATGGAACAGTGATTCCGTCTGCAACCTGCCCCAAGTGGTTTTCAGAGAAACTGCAACATTTTTTTTATGTGGATGTTTTCTGGATGGTCTTATGGTGCAGACTTGACTCAGTGAAAGCAAAAAAATACAAAAAACAAAAAAAAACAAAAACAGAGTTTGAAGTCAAATTAGAGTGAAGTGCACATCTCTCACCTCTCATGTCCTCCAGTGGGTTAAAACATCCCTCTTGGTGTCCGACAAAGAAGCGATCACAATCGAGAAAGTAGGGCCACGCCATGTCTATACCGTCAAATGCACGGCTGCATTTCTTGTGCACGGCTTCACAGACACTTCGACAGGGCCTCTGCATCTTCTCCCCCTCACAGCGCGGGGTCAAAACGGAGCAGCCTAGCATCCGCACCTGGAGGCCACACTCCCCACCAATCAGAGATTCCACCACGCTGATCAGGAGGTACTCGATGCTGGCCTCTGTGTCCTCCTGGGTCCTGTGGCCGATGATGTTGGGGAACATGGTCTGGGTGTAGGCCATGTCGGAGCAGTAGGACAGAAGGATATCTGTGCATTTAGCTGAGGTAGAAAAACCATTACTTTGAGATCCATTTCAATTACTTTTAATGATGAGGATGGTGTCAGGCCTTTTATTATCATAACTTATTATAAATATTTCTATTATCCCTGGAAATTAGAATTTAAATATTTGATGATACCATCAATCATCTAAAAATACTCAAAGGTTTTATGGTTTTACACCACATTCTATTAAGGGTTTGATTAATGAGTCAGTGTGACCTTTTCCTGGTTAAATCTTCTTACAGACTGATCTTTGTCCTGGACATGACATTAATGAAAATTAATGAATATATTGTTACCTCAAAGTATGTTTGTGGCCAAAATGAGAATTTATGTATCATGAAATCCTACTACAAATTTGTGTGCTCGTAATACTAATTAGTGTGGACAAAATGCTAATCTATATGCACAAAATAGTAATTTACAGCCCCAAAATACTTATTAAGCCTACACAGTAATTATTTGTTCATGCAAAATACTAATTTGTGCTCACAACATGCAAATTAGTACCCACAAAATACTCCTTAAGCCCACAAAATAGTATTTGTTTACACCAAATACTAATTTTGTGTATAAAATACTAATTAGTCCACAGAAAATACAAATTTTTGTGCACAGAGTACTAATCTTTATGCACAAAATACTAATTTAAAGCCCCAAAATACAAATTTAAGCCTACACAATACTCATTTGTGCATTCAAAATACTAATTTCTGCTCACAAAATGCAAATTAGTACCCACTAAATACTAATTTAGCCCACAAAATAGTATTTGTTTGCACCAAATACTAATTTGTGTGTACAAATTACTAAACTAATTAGTGCACAGAAAGTTCTAATTTATGTGTACAATATACCAATTAGAGCACAGAAAATACTAAGTTGTTTGTACAAAATACTAATTGCCCACAAGTGATCAATTTGAGGTAACAGTTGAATAATTTGTTGATCTTTTGTTTTTTTACTGTGATGTTTAGGACTCTGTAGGAGGATAACTCCTGTATGACTCAAGGCTTCCATGAAACCAGCGGATACTCACGTTTTTCTTCCACTGTTGGCCTACACAGCCCTGCAAGACACATCCATAAGAAAAGTGTCACAGAGGCAGACACTAGATGGCAGAGCTGCTTCTGGAAATGCGTAACTGTGGCATGGAAAATGTCATCTCGTCAACTTTATGGTAAACACGTTGAGACACAAAGCTTTCACAATAGTTCAAACCATAGTCATCCAAGATAATCTCTAAATACGATTTGGCATAGACTAGATGTACATTTTATAGAATGTATGTGGGATTAACAGTAGAGTCGTGCGTAAAAAAGTTGTGCTCCAGATGCGCGCACAACATTACATCCAGAACAAGGAGACGTTTTTACCTCTGACTCGTGGGTCACAAAGCGGTGAGGATGGAGGCAAGTGGATGAAAATCTGCAACAGAAGGAGCAGCATTTTGCTAGGAGGCTGTCTGTCTGCGTTAAAACGCGGCTCCCCTTGCCGGCCCGCTGTCTCCACGCGCGCTTCCTCAAGACGCCAAACAGTCCTAGGGAATTTCCCCGGAAGGCATTTTAATACCAGGATTACGTCCGACTCTCGAGTTACAGAGGAAAATTTTCCAGGGTGAAAAGAGGACATGAACCATGAGGGCAGATTTTCCCTCATTAGTTTCACATTTTATGGGTTTGTAAAACTATACAGTCCACTGATTTTCTTATTTATCTGAAGAAAGTTCTATATTTCCTCTATAGCCAGTTTTCCCCTTAACCTTTTTCCTGTATTTAGTATCTGTTTATCACTCAAAAAAGGATTTGTAGTAAAAACTCTAGATATTTAGGTCAAATTTTATCATATTTTTTTCCTATTTGATTATATCTGTGCTGAAATAGTTTTTGTTTGTTAGGCATGAACTCCAACATTTCTTATTATTAATTGTTGGCTGGACCACATATGACAACAATTTATATAACCTAAACGTCTTTAAATGTAAAACTAAATGAAAATTTACACCACAAAAGTAACAAACTTCTTTGTGTCGTAGCTATAGCTATGTATTTGTAACATATATAACATAATAAAAGTCTGGGTATTGTGTTTTATGTTTAGGCATATAGGTATATATGATATTGTGGGATATAATATAACATAAATCAATATATTGCAGGACAATTTAGTATAAATCACTATATATTGCATAGTATATTATCCTATATAAAAATAACAATAATTACAGTATTTCAATAAGCTCATGGATATATAATACTTCCATATATGGAATATATTGTCAATACATTGTTGCGCAAGAAATGTGTAAATGTTTCGTAATGGGATGGGCCTTGATGGGGACTTAACCTTGTGTTTTGGGTGTTTTTAACATGTTCTTATGGCATTTCTTCTGATGATGGAGGACTTTAAGCAGATTAGGCTTGAAATTGCATTTTTAAGTATTTCTTTATTCAAATCTTTGTGAGTCAGGAGCAGAGGAAAAGCACAGTTTGAAAAAGATTGTCTTGTGATGTTGAAACTACGCCAGGTGAGCAACAAGCTCCCCATTCTTTTGTCAGCTTGGAGACACATAGATCCATGAACGTCTGTGTTTTCCTCGTCTGAGCTGGCATCTGGCTCAAAACCGTACAGCTGGGTAGCTCCAACATTGCTCGCCATTTTCGTTGCACCACTCAAGTTAGGTGTGGGTTTGTGAGGGGCTGTAAGCTCGCATGGAGAGCATGTTAACTGATGGGTGACGGGGAAGGGGGTGGGGTTGCTCCAACAGTATCGCCCACAACTCAGAGGCGAAATGTTCGGCTGACATAAACTATGTCCTAGAAAAATAATTTGAAAATAAATAATAATTAGAATTAAAAGACCACCGGGTACAATTTTACAATAGATTAAAAAAAGTGATTGGATTGGGTGTTTAAAAGGATCGTCTGGACTCAGTTTTTTACGTTGAAGACGTTTCATCTCTATTCCAAGAAGCTTTCAACCTTTAAATCTTCTTGGAATAAAGACAAAAAATCTACAACTAAATCCAAATAACTCTTTTTAAAAGTTTTTCTGCCCTGGAACCATGCCGGAGGGAGGAGAATCTTCACAGACACAGATAAACTGCATTCTGGGAAACTAACATCAATTGTAGATTTTTTTTAAGAAAACCATCGTTGGGATTGTCTTTTTTTCCGATTGAAAAGTGTGGTCTTCGCAGGTTTGAATGGTTCAGGACACCAAAGACCTGACGAGCAACGGGAAAAGACATAAATCACACAAGTTTCTGCATGAAAGTTCAAACCTTTGCAAAGGGGAGAGGAGAGTCAGACGCTTCGCCGCTGTCATCTGCGCTCTCTCGGCTCCCAAAGCAGACAGCTTTTTTTTATCAGCCAACAGAGCAACATGTAAACATGTCAAATACATCATTAGATAGATTCTGTATGTATGCGTGCAGGCAAGCAGATGTTTCCAGTCGAGGACGATCACATCCGCAATCCACAAGTGTCTCTGTTCCATAAACAACTCAGAACAGAAAAAACATATCGAAAATAGAAAACATAGAGCAGGAAGCACAGACAGCCCTGCCGCTGACCCCAGCACTTCTTATCTGGTGATGCATGCAGGTTCACTTGGCAGCAAGCAACCACAGCTGTTATTACAAAACACACGGATATAAAGAATCAAGTAAATACATGATCAAAGAGCATAATAATATAATGGATTCCTTGATCACCTCCACAAAAGTAAAATTATAGTGTAAAATGTAAAAAGCAAAAAGGAGAAGAAACAGTGGCTATTTTTTTTTAATCCATGTGAATTCTAGTTCAGGAAAATAGAGCATTTTCTGTGTTCTTATTGCTTAATCACTCTCACAATTCACTTCAATTTTTGTAAAGTGTTTTAGTTTTCAATCTCAGCCACAAACATCATTGAGAGCTTAAGGTTCATTTTCTTCCTTAAGGACACAGCAGCTTTTCTCATCAGCAAAGTGCTGAACCTCTAGAGCAGCAGGTTCAAGAAAAATGCTCACTTAAGTACATGGAAGCTGCAGTGCAGCTACACTCTATCTTCAATTTTATTCACACTTATACCGTGGTCCGGGTGAAGACTCGATTCTGATTGGCTGCTGGGTGCGGATTAATAAGTGATAATCCGCCTAAAAAAGAAGTTCCAGTCACATAGCTTAAATATTCTATATCGCTGTGCTGGATTCTTTAAAACAACGTTTTGCTTCATCATCTGGACAAACACAAGCAATAAGAGGTGAACTTTCTCTCTGAACTGATGCTTTATTTAACACATCGTGTCAATCAGCATACATCTATATATATTTTTTTCCACATCACATACTGAGCCTGTTTAGATATTCGACCTGCTGAGCTGAGTGGGGCCTTCACTAACACACTAATTACATGGTTTCGTCCTATTTGGCCAAAGCTTCATCTACTTTGAACTACTTAAGAGTTTCCTTGCTTTGGCTATCAAATACCACACATGGATCCATATTTTCTGAAACAACTATGGTTCTTCTAGTACAGGGGTCGGGAACCTATGGCTCGCGAGCCACATATGGCTCTTTTGATGGTCACGTATGGCTCGCAGACAAATCTTCATTTATACCATTTTTTTTTTTTTCATCAGACCAGTCCTTCTCGTGCGCGATGCGATGCCAGAGGCGCGCAGTAGTAGCGGTGCTTGGAGAGAAAAACCTGCGCCAGCACTCAGTTTACTATTATCTACTATTTCACAGAGTTTATTCCAGCAGGAAACCTATTAATTGCCGTGCCTAAACCTGCGCGCTCCCGTCTCTGAGAAAGAGCGCGCAGATGCGGGGACGGGATGTCAGGCAGCAGGTGAATCGCGCAGGGATTGTAAAAACGTAAAACCCGCTGCCCGTCACTCACTGCAGTGTGTGAGTGTGTGTTTGTCTCCACGTCTGCATGTGAGTCTTCGTCACATCTAAAGAACATTCAGACCTACGATCACGTTTAAAGTCTCAACGCCTGCATGAAGCTGAAACTCACCACGTATCAACCAGACTAGACCATCAGCAAAACCACCACGACAAATACTCATCATTTATTAGCAACAGCATAACAATGTTATTAAAAAGAATCCACAGACTTATTGTACTGTAAAAGTGTTGAAATTACATCAAATGCTCACATTCACTTGTATATTTAGTTTTAAACATATTGTCGCGGACTGAGTTGGGTCCGCTGTTGGGCCACGTTAAAAGTTCTGGAGTTCATTAAACACATCACGCAGAGATCTGATTGGCTCTCAGTTCTGTCGCTCAGCCTGTTGTTAGGTAGTTTGGACCAATGGGGTTCAGCTATGGGCCGAATAAGGGAAATAGCAGCGCTGGAGCGGGAGGGGGGGAATATAAAGTTGGGAGAAGCGCTTTCGTCTCAGCGGGAGAGATTCAGGAGTTACTTTATTAATTTTACGGCGTTTGTTGCGGTCTGCAGTTACCAGAATAAAGAACCTTAAAAGAAGTTCAGTCTCCGTGCCTCAGTGTGGGAAAGGGACGCTACATTATTGTATGGCTCTTTCGAAATTACATTTATAAATATGTGGCGTTTATGGCTCTCTCGGCCAAAAAGGTTCCCGACCCCTGTTCTAGTATTTTAAATCTTCTCTGTAAATCTTGGGTAGATTTACAGTTCTGTATATATCTATATAGACATATACCTATATTTGTGACAAAAAGCCATCTAAACCGCACAAATAAGCAGAATAAAGTACTAAAAACTGACTAAATATTTATTTCTTTTGTAAGTGACCATGGTATAAGCGGGTTAATGGCCTTCGAAGTGTGCATCATCAGAGATGGTTCAGGCTTCCACAGCGTGCATTCATTTCTGATAATGCACACTTCATCAGCCATTAACCCTTACGTAAATAATGTGCCAAGATTTGGAAAAGCAACCCGTTTAAAGGAAAAGTTCCTGCAGCTTCCTGCAAACCTGATCTGAATGCACACACCTCAGTTACGCTCGCTTCGAAGCTGCAGATGCGCCGGAAAACCCCAGAGATGATCACACATCTCACACCATGTGCCTTTTTTTTAAGTAAGCGTTCTCAACTTCTTCAACTAATTAAAAGGTCTTCGCGTCAGGCTGAGCAGATCTGAAGAATTAGCATAACGGGAGGCATAATTATTCATTGAGGGAGGGGGGCACCCAGGCAGAGGTCAGTGCAGAGCTGATGTACGAAAAAAGTCATGTATACTTCAGCTAAATTAGGAATATTGATTGGATCCTTAACATTATGCAAATCGCTGCGCGGCACAGATGCTAAGTGGAAACGAAGCCTTATGAGTCGATCCTCTGCGGAGAGCGTGCATGTACTTGCAGAGAGTGTTTGTGATCACATGTCTCTGTGGGAAATGGTGCTGAGAAAAAAAGGGGTGTTGGTCTGAAGAGGAGGCTTGGAAAAAGTTTGGAGTGTGCTCAAATGTCTGGCATTGAAAGTAAACCAAATTATTTGCTCACAAGTTTCAAATCTGATGTTGACTTTCTTTGATTTACCGTAAATTAAGGCAGGTCACTTAGGGCCCCAGACTCTTGTGTCAATGAAGACATGCTGCCGTGGAAGCACCAAAATGTTGCATTTTCTTAAAATACAAAAGGCCTCTCCCAAAATGAGCATCATAGCAGGGAGCTTGTGCATTTCTTGAACCTTTTATACTATGGAGTGATATTTCTGCCAACACGTTGCACACAAAACTTTGAAAATAAAAAAAAAGTGAAAATATTAAATATTTGCTTTTCAATAAGTTTTTAATTTTGCATGCGTTGTGTCAAATCTCCATTTTTTTCTATCTTTGATTTTGCCGCCCACTCATAGCCCGACTCAGCGTGATATGACTGCCATCATATGCCACCGCCAAAAAAGTTTTCGCATGCGTTGTGTGTCATTTCACTTTTTTCCTATCTTTGATTTTACTGAGTTAAGTTTCAGTTTGACGTGACAAAGCTGCCATCAAACAGCTGTTGAACTAAATATGGCTTCTGTTGAGCATGATAGAGTTTTAGTAGACATATGCAGATTTTTTCTAGAAGATTTACATCTCAGAATGTTATCGACACATTCTTGTCTACTTATGTTATTCTAGAACTCAAAGATCAAAACCCAAATACTGGTCTTCTATCTTGTCCCCAACGTACAGGGATTTCTTCAGTTTGTTTAACATTTTTTGATGGCATTGTGTAGATTGTGTGGTTTGCAAAGGTTTTGCATTTTGATGTTAATAAACATTCTTTAAAGCCCCACTGTGATCATTTATTGATCTATTTTAAAAGGGTTCCCAGTGTTCTTACAATCATGATCATGCTGTTTCTAGCCAAAATCTAAAAAAAAAAAAAAAAAACGGTGTCATTTTCTAGAACATAGTTTCTGTAGAGCGGCAGGAGTTCATTCAGTTGAGTTGTGGGTTGGAAGTTGGACAGAGCAACTCCCCCCCTTGTTATTGCGGAGTGCAGCAGGGAGCTTCTAGCCCTCCCAGTGTATTTTCGACACCACAAAACAGCTCTTTTTCAAACTGCATTTTTTTGTCTGCTTCTAATTCTCAACTCTTTGAATAAAGACTATCTCAGAAATGTAATTTTAAGCTTAAATTTCTTTATATACATCCTCCATTGTGAGAAAAATGGCGCAAGAACATGTTAAAAAACTGAAAACATGTTCCTGCAAATATTTCCATGGTTTTTTACTGCACACTTTGATGGACTGAAAAGTCCTCTTTACTTCTAAGAGCTTCTGCCTCTAAAGCCTCACACCGGCCTCAGCAACGCACCTTTTCAATGTGTAGTCTGTGTAAATGTGTGTTTATTGTAGCTACTCAAGTTTCTAGGACCATTTTCTGGCTCAACATACAAATGTGCAGCCATTGAATGGGCATTGAAAGTCAACCCAGGTTGAACTTTGACCTATCCGGGACTCGGATTTGGTGGTGATGTATAGATGTAGTCCCTTTTAATTCACACAAGTGTCAACCGTTTGGTAATTAATCATGGAGGAGAGATTAATAATTGAGGTTTGTGCCCAACCGGAAGCATGTGACACCAAGTCTTTTAAATATCGGAATAGAGCTGTAAAAGTAAAAGCCAGGAAAAAAATGTGACATATCGCACCAACTATAGGTAAACAGTAGGAAAAAAAAAGAAGAGGAAGCTCCTCCCTGCTAATCCAGTGTGAACACCATGAGCTGCATGTGCATTCAAGAACTCATATTTAGCGTGTTCTCGAATGCGTGTCACGCGCCCGGTATGTATGCAGCCGAAGACTCTTTCAGGATTCAGTTAGGAAACAGCAGCAAAACTATATTTGCATATTACATATATGAGTTTTTTCACAAGAAAAATTTTAGAAAAAGGGGAATCTGCTTCAATTAAAGCTGTTTCAATCTAGCACTGAACATTCAATGTGCATCCACAATAGTGACTTGAGATTTTCATGCGAAGGTCTACTGAAATTTGAAAAAAAAAAACTGTCTTTTCTCAGTTACTGGCAAACTTCTAAACCCGACCATCTGCAACCCATATTTTACTATGAATACATTTTCCATTTGAGTAGTTTTAATTAGCGGCTTCTTTCCTCATCAGCCTCTGATGATCGGGTATAACTATGATGTGTTAGAAGAGCCGAGCCCTGGCGTCTGAACAAGCCAGAGCCGCTTCTAACATCTTGAAATCAGAGATTTGGAGGATTAAATGAGCCTTTCATTCAGTCACTGAATACTTTGAATAATTAGAATTGGTTTGGCTCCAAGCACGAAATTGAGACAAAGCTATTAGAGGAGTTGACATAAACTAACCCACGGAAATGATCTTTAACCCGTCTCTTTAATGAAACCATCCAATATTGTTGCTGCACTGAAGGTTACCCCGTGCCATCACAGCCTTTTTTTTTAAATGTCTCCCACTGTATAATTAGCTCCAATAGATGCAACTGCACAAATGAACTAAACCTGTGAATATTTTTCTAGTCAAAATCTAAAACTTGTCAAAAAACAGCTCCAAGATACACGCACAAATGTTTGGCTTTCCACGATCTCATGTCTAATGTACTTTCACACATGTACCACTGATGTATAACTTTCATATCGCGTAAATGGTGCACATATGTTAAAATTACGTAATTGATGCACAAATTTTGGGCCAGGTTTGGCTTTTATGTAGATTTACGTGTTCTTTGCGTAGTTTATTCATACGCCTTCCGTGGTTTTAATGTAGTTCATTTGTGATACATCTGTAAAAATTTCACATGAAAGATCACAACTTTTCTCACTTTTTCCACGTCTATTCATGTATGACCAATTTTCATCCATGCAATATGTGCAAGATGTATGTACTGTCTGTAGGACATAGCCTTTAGTAACATTGATTTTGGTGAATTTGCCATTGAGTGGTTTAAAGAGAAAACAATTTGTGTTTGTAGAGGATGCGAAATCAACCTCCTTGAACATCATCAGAGGAATTCTTCAAGGGTCAAATTTGGTCACTGTGATTTTCACCGTTTTTATAAAAAAAAATTGGCTAGCCAATTGTCAAAAGTTCCATCTGTATGCAGATGATAATATCATCTACACAAGTGGTCCCCAACCCCTGGGCCATGGACTGGTACCGTGGGTCACTTGATACCAGGCTGCAGACAATAATACTTACTGAACATACTGTAACTTAGATTATTTCCGTTTTGTTTATTTTTTATTCTAAAGAAAGTTTTATTTTTGGAAAACTACCAGATTCAGTCCACCACAGTCTTCTTGACATGTGTCAAGTCGTTGGTCTCTTCACATATCCGTTAGCTTCTTAAAGCAGTTGCTCTGACCGCTGAATAAAAAGCCCCAAGCTAACAAAGTTAAAAAAACAAAAGTCTTCGGAAGAAGCCATAGAAGAAATTAAGAGTTTTGGACTTTAAAGAAAAATAAAGCTACTATTTACAGACAAAAGTAGGAGTTTTCCTTAAAATATGGTTTCATTCCAACAGTTGTTCCCACATACCAAACCCGTTTGGCATAAAACGACTTTAATGTTACACATACACAGATAATAAATTTGCAGACACGGTGGATTTACGTTTGAGATAATATTAAGAAAATACCAGTTTTACGACAGTTATGTCAATTTATTTGGATTTTATTTCGTTGGACGTGCTGAAGTCCAACGTCCAACTTTTAGCATCCACTTTGACGTTTAAGGGTTAGGGTTACATCACAAAGTCTATACAAAGTCTATGTTTAAACTGGCTGCAAATATTGTACAGAGAAGGAATATTCAATAAAACAAAGTTGCTGATTTGTAGATGTTTAAGAATGTTAAGGATGTTCAAGAATTGGAGGAACACATCTCCCTAAGCTGCTTTAAAATAATTCTTTCTATGTGTAACCAGAGAGTGTACATGTGCTGATTGTAAATGTGCTTTATTTTCATGATTTTATGTTTTTAGTTGTGCCGGTGCCTATTGGGTTCTCGAAAAAAAAGAAAAAAGATTTTATCTCAGGGGCTTCCTTTCAAAATAAAGGTTATATGAATAAAATAAAAATATTCAATTGCAATCTTGAAATAAATATGATGTAACTGGGTGGGTATTAACTTGATTCAAACACATTACTGAGAAACCATTAGAAGTTTTAATAGCTTCATATCTTACAGCTTTTATTGCACAAATTCCACTTATAGCGAATTACTTTGCAAAGAACAGCAAGTGCCTCACAAAAAGTACATGTGAGGGACATACATCCAAAAAAAACACCTTTTTCATAATAAAGCAGCTGCTCTGTTTCAACTAGCAGAACAGTTGAAACAAAGCAAAAATAAGTCATATGTTTAATTCTGGCACAAACACTAAAACCGTGTGATTTAAAGCACTTCGAGACCACTGCTACATCACATTGCTGCCCAGTCACCTAAACAAGAAGGTTGTTCCTGTACAGTGCAAAATATGTAACAGTGTGTAAGTATCCATAAAAACCTATGTTTTCAGTCAACTGCTGAAAAGAAGCACAGTTGTTACAAATGCATCTCCATTGACTATCTAGGTACATTCAGCTGAAAATACACACTTTATAGGAGTCCCGTGGTGAGAAATATTGTCTTATTGTCAACAAAATCCATGAAAAGCTTCAAAGCCATATTGATTTGGTTGAGTTGCAGCAAAATACTCATTGAAACACATTCGAACAAGTCACTTTTTTTCTTTATGGATGTGTTTTTATGTGCAAGAACTTTCACGCTACTGCGTAACAATGTAGCCACAAGGGACTGGGGACCAGCACAGGGACGTGGTAAGAATCCAGCAAAAACATCTCTGCCAAACCACCTGTTGTGACCCTTGAAGAGATAAGCCGAAAGGTGAGCAGCAATGCTTTTTATGCGGTGAGTAAACTTTGCAGCACATATGCGGATACGCACACTTTGCTAAATTAACAGAAATAAACGTGATCCAGAGTAAAATGCTGTCAAGTCAATATCCTAAAATAAAAATAAAAATAACCAAGTCTATGAGTTATGCTTTTTCATGGCAGGTGTTTCATCCAGAAAATAAACCTTTGACACTGAAGATGTCGCCGGCCACACCTAAATAACACACACTTTTTAATGTACCATAACTCATTTCCGCAATCATCAGATGATTCTGACATGGAGTAAAGCAGCTTTTAATTCCAGCTTTGCGACACATTACTAATGTTAAGTGTTGCGTAAAAGCTTAAAGCTGCTTTTCTCCACTTCAGAATAGCGCTGGACTTCCGTTAATTGCGTAAATGGTTGAAGAGTCAAGGTAGTTGAAAGCTACAGCTCCGGTGTTAGAGGGTTCAAGTTAAATCAGTTACAGTCATTGTCCAAGTTGCTATTTTTAAAAAGGGTTCAGCATCACTCGTATTGGTCAGATCTGACAATTACTCTGGTCATATTTGGTTATTGTTCTGTCAGTTTGGGTAAGGTTAGGTTTAGGCATCAGTCTGTTTTAGTTAGGTTAAGTCACTGTTCTGTTTGTTTAGATAAAGGCATTGCTCCAGTTAGGCAGATCAATTACTTTATTTAGGTTTAGGCACCACTTTGCTTTGGGGGGTGTAACGATTAAAATCAACTTAATCGATGAATTTTTTCTATTCCTACAATTCAACGAGATCGATCTGTCTGAGGCAAGTTGTTAATCAAATAGATCTATACTAATATAAAATTGTTTCCAGATTAAGTAAATCAATAATATTGATATTGGAAAATACTGTTTGGATTGAGGCACATTACTTTAAGGTAAAAACAACCGAGTGCATCACAGCGGACAACACACGTGATCACAGCAGATCATGCCATCATTACAGTCCAGTGTGTGGAAACACTTTGAATCCACCAAAGACATGTGAGAATACAGTATGGTAGAATGCTCTAATAATGTTCCATTTGGACTATTTTGATGTAGAAAAACAACAGTGGGGCTGAACTTTATAAAACTAGAATGTGAATGGAGTTGACATTCATTCCTGTTAACTTGTTTGTTTGTACACATATTTAATTTACACTTGATGATCTTGAAGAAATCCAAGGAATCTGGAAAACTTTACCTGCACTGTTCAGTAGCCAGGTATTTGTCTCTGAGTCACACTGGTTGACGTTTTGGCTAAAGTTGTCCTGAAACCATTTTAGGTCAGTGAAATCGTTCAAAATGAACAAATATCGACTATGAATCGTACTGCCAACCACAAATTATGAGGAGCATCAGATTGTTAAAATGAATGAATTACTATGTCTGGTCAGGTTTAGACATTTCTTTATTGTTGCAAGGTTTGATAAAGTTTGGTTAAGTCGATGCTCTGTTTGCTCAGATGTGGGCGTTGCTACAGCTGAGTTAGGAGGGAGTATACAATGCACTGTCTGGTGAGTTGAAGTCTTTTTTTGCTTTAGAAGTTTTGGTTCGATTTATTTATTTATTTCTCTACTTGGGTAAGAAATAACCTGTCTGAGCAGGTTTGCAAGTTGACAACAAGAATGCTTGGGTGTTGCTGCTTTTCTCTGGGACGTTGGTCAACTTTCCAGAAAAGCCAACTGCAACTTAATTTTAGCAGAGACACTCCTTTCTTTGTTCACCTTATGTGAGAGTTTAAGAGCAAAAGTGGTTGGATTCTGGTTTCATTAGGGATACAAAACCAACTTTTTCCCACTTTTTTGCTATTTCATTTCCAACGCAGACAACAACAAAAACATTGGAGTATTTATTTGCACATTTTTGTCTTCTTATGGAATTTGTTGACAAGACCAACGATGCCATCTGTCACCAGGCGGTTCCTGTCAACTTCTATTAGCTTCTCTAATGATATAAGCTCTACAAAAATGTCAACAAAGTGCTTCAACTTCCAGTGATGGACAAGACACTTCAGAGAAACACTGTCAGTATAGAACATGGCTAGAATCTGCAGCATTTGAGTCTCCGCCTCTCCGTGGGAATCAATGGTTGCCGGCCAGCTTCTGTGGCATCTCCGGAAAGCGTGGCTTTGCCAAAATAATTACCAGATGAAAGGATTTGGACTGAGAACCCCTTTTTAAAGCGTCTCTTGAGGAGTTGAGGAAGCCTTACTCCAGCTGTGTGGTCCATCAGGTGAAGATCAATCCCAAACCCAAACGGACGGGTTGGATTTGTTTTCATCTGTGTGTTTTGCTGCCACTGATGAATCCCGGATACCTTGTTTAGGACTCTATCACTCCCTCACCTGTTCTTCTCTTCAGCTTGTTTCCATCTGTCCACCCCCTCATTGCTGTCTTTTCCTTCTTCTCCACCCACAGCTTTTCTTCTTGTTTCTCTTTTCAGTTTTTCCATCCTCCACCCACAGTCCGACCCCTGTCTGTGCCATCTTCTCTCCCCTGGTCACTTCTTCCCCTGCTGTCTCCTCTCATTCCCTTCCAACCTTTTCCCAGGCCTGCAATCTGGTTTGTGTCAGTTGTGTCTGTGCGTGGCATTAGCTGACCCTTTGAAGACAGTAGTCGTTCTCTGTGTCTAAAGAACTCGTGTGGCCCGACGAAGGGTACAGGTCGCGGCGGAGCAGCCGGTTAACGACAGTCACCAGGACTCTCTTGTACTGCTGACGCAGCAGTGAGTAGGCAAAGGGGTCGGACGCAGCCTTGCTGTAGGTGAGGCACTTACTGATGATTCCCCAGTGGCGGTTCACGTCCACGAACGGGAAAAGCTCGGCCAACCTGAGGAGGCATCATGGGAAACATGAAATACAGGGCAGTCTGGCACTACAGTGGCCCTGAAGTTCAAATCACACCAAATCACTCAACAGAAAAACATATTCAAGATTTTAAAGGTATCAAGGTAAATTTTAGAAACTAAAACACAATTCTAAATAAAATGAGACGTCTCGGCAAACCAAAGTAATTTCTAGAAATCAAAACGAAATGTTAAAAATATAAAACACAATAAAAAACTAGAAAGGTTAGGCACTATTGGGACATCAATGATTGGATGATGATGTTTGAGTTTCTTCAAATGATTCTTCAATGTCCCAGCATTAGAAATGGCACCTCAGTTAAAGGAACTGCTGTTTTAATATTAATAACACTAACAAAACAGTTTGAAATAAGTATTTGTAATAGTTTTCCACTCTGCTGTTCTCATTTGCCATCCTTACAAAGTTTCCTGCCCCCCCCTC
This sequence comes from Oryzias curvinotus, assembly GCA_023969325.1. Lineage (NCBI taxonomy): Eukaryota > Metazoa > Chordata > Actinopteri > Beloniformes > Adrianichthyidae > Oryzias > Oryzias curvinotus. The sequence goes on from CM043723.1 coordinate 14,052,992, forward strand.
CTGGCCCCCATTTAAAATGTAGCTCCGCCCCTGATATCAAGTATTGCTTAATGCCAAATCATTTTTAACTGAAATGATGGACTAACGTCATCATCCAATCAGTGCTGTCCCACAGCACCTAACTTTATCTTCTTTTTGTTTCATTTTGTAAAACATCATTTTGATTTCTTGAATTTACTTTTGTTTTCTGAAAATTTTCATTTTTATCTATCTTTCCTTGGAATTGTGTTTTGATTACTGAAATTGAATGCTGTTTTTATGTTTTTGTTTTGCTGTTTTAAATGTTGTTGTGATCTTTAATATGTTTTTGCTTTAAGTGATTTGTTGGTGGGATTTGCACTTCAGGGCCACCGTAGAATACAGCTTCTTCATCCACTTCTGTTAGATGAGTCCGTTATTTATTCAGATATCTGTTTTTTTAGTTCAGATCTGAATATTATTCAGGTCAGTATTATTATTTCTGCCTCTTGTTTAGTATAGGAGTTGGGCTGGATTTTTCATGCAAACGTGTGAAATGACTGACTTTAATGAAGCTTTTTCAGGCACACCAAACCAGCTGTGGTGTTCTAATAATTAAGAAAACCTAAATATGGAAAGATGCAGACTAAACTGAGCTGTTTTCAGTTTTTTTTTTTAGTCAACCATGTCGTCTTTAATCTTTAGCCATATAAAATCTTTGACATTGTCATGGATTATGTTAAATGTATTGGTTAGCAATGAACAACAACTCATGAAAAAGGAAAGAAAAATACTTTTTGTGAGCCTCATTACCATTAATTTGTCTATGGAACAATAAAAATGCAAAACAACTTAGTAAAATCTAAAAAATAAATGTTAAATTATGATCATTAAGTGTTTTTTTTTCAAAGATCATATCAGTTAAGCTTTTCCATAAAGTTTTTTTGAGTTAAAAAAAAATTTGGAATTAATTTACTTCAATCAATCAAAAGAAGACACGTCACATTATTTGTTACTTGAATGAAAAATGTAAAACGTCAAAGTAAATTAAGATGCATATCATACAAACACACACATATGTATGCCATTATATTAACTTTTAAACATAATTAGACATGTTTGTATTTTTACATGACACAATTAATCCATTAAATGTGAAGTTTGTCAAAAACAGTTTAATTAATTGCTTGAAAGGAAGTGGGAGGAATCAAACTCATATAATCCCAACTCTTTCATGCTTTACCTAACTATTTTACTTATTTTTACATTATTTTATTGATATGAGAATGTTTAAAATCAGCAGGGCAGGAAATGTTATGTACGCTTCTTTTTTACATTTTTATTTTCTGATTAGTTTCATGTTTGTTTGCTGCATTCCTTCAAAAATAAAACCACCCAAATAACTGCAGCAGGAACATTCCAGAGGGTCAGAGGGTCACAGCCACACCGTGTTACTCTAAATACCCCCTCCCCCTTGTGGACACACAACTAATTACAACCTGATGGATGATTATCCTTTTCCCCACATCTGGATGAAAATGGGTTTGTGGGTCACTAAAAACACTCTGTTTAACTCCATGCGCAGAAACTAAAAGATTTGTATTCCATTTTGATGGCAAATAAAGTTCAAATCAGTGTAGATGGAACAGGGAACATGCTTGGAAGACGTTTTTCAGCTGTTGCACAAGAGTTTATCACGTATTTATGAGCATCCGCGAGGCTAACTTACCTTGTAATTACATAAGGAGCAAAGCAGAGGATGAAGGAGCCTATGAAGATGCTGATCTTCTTCGTGGCTCTCTGCTTTCTCCTCTTCTGCTCTGCTAAACACCTTTGTTTCACGCTAAAACAACAAAAGGACATCTCCATTACTCATAAGAGCAGGAGACACCATTCTCGTGGAGGCGCATGGGGTGATCTACCTTGGATGAATGTCCACCAGCAGGAACAGGGTCTGCATGGTGATGATGTCGATCCTCTTGCAGTGGAACCGGGCAACTTTCAGCACTTTTAAGTAGGTGAAACACAGGATGAGCAGGGACAGCATGAAGCTCGTGGCGTGGAAAACGACGGTGAAGACCGTGAACTTGATCCTGCCGCTGCCCTCCTCGCTCGACTGCAAGGTGCAGGACGCGTAAACGTGGCTGTAGTCGACCCAGGAGTAGAGCAGCGCCGTCAGGGAGAAGGTGAAGGAGTGCAGCCAGGAGTAGCACACCATGATCAGCGCGTCCTTGTAGCGCATCTTGGTGGAGTAGCTGAGCGGGAACACCACGGCGATCCAGCGGTCAATGCTGAGGGCGGCCATGCTCAGCATGGTGTTGGCAGTCAGGAAAGTCTCCAGGAAGCTGACTGTGTGGCAAACGCAGTCCCCGAAGGGCTGCTGGTTCCGGATAATCCCCAACAAAGTAGCTGGCATGTTTAGAACGGTGATGAGGATGTTGCAGAAGGACAGGTTCATGGTGAAAATCCCGGGCACCTGACGGCGGATCTCGCTGCTGTGAACAAAACATAGCAGCACCAACAAGTTGGACAACAAGGAGACGACGGCAACCACGAAAATCAGCAAAGCGATGATGCTCTCAGCCAAGTCCATGTCTCACGCCGGGACTTTGGGGTCACACGCGCCTCTCTTTACTGATAAACACCTCAGATGAAGCATGATCACGCGTCCCCCGTGTTTCCAGCAGATCCCACCAAGCAAATTCAGTAGAATCCCCGTGCGTCCTGGCGCAGCAGCACGCTCCAACTTCCCCAAGCGCTGTCCAGCGTGCTGAAACGAAAACCCGCCGAGAGCATCTTTCCTGCTGGAACTCGATAATTGTTTTCCAGTTAACAGCCGTCGAGCGCACGCGGAGCGTTAAGAAGTGAGGAAGAGGCGTGCACGCGTGGCGCAGGAGATGCCAGCGCGCGCGGGCAAGCGGACCGCTTAGGAGGCAGATGTAGATCTGATGGAGAAACCAGAGCTGAACACAGCTTGTACCAACGGAAGTCAATGACCTAAATAACACGCGAAGAACTGGAGATGGAAATCAGCTACTTTTCAAAATAAACATTTTCTGGAATATTAATAAACAAAAATAAATAAAATTCAATAAAATGCTCAAAAATAAAAGTTCGTAAACCTTTGGTGCAGTCCACCAATTCTAATAATAAAATAAATAAATAATTAAAAACAGCGCGAACATAGTGGCAAAGCAAATGATAGCGGGTGCACACTAACGCGCGCGCACACATCCCAGAGAGGTAAATAGATCCCTTTTCTGCACTAAATTATTCACATTCGCATGTAAATTGAGAGGGTGTCATATTTAATGATAAAATGATTAAACAAAAATATGCAAAATTAACTAATTTTTAATCTTCCTGATGGTTAACAAATCTGATTCTTCAAGAAGAAGAAAAATAAAACTTTTCACCACTTTAGGTAAATAGATCCCTTTTCTGCACTAAATTATTCACATTCGCATGTAAATTGAGAGGGTGTCATATTTAATGATAAAATGATTAAACAAAAATATGCAAAATTAACTAATTTTTAATCTTCCTGATGGTTAACAAATCTGATTCTTCAAGAAGAAGAAAAATAAAACTTTTCACCACTTTAATATCTTATTGAGTTATATTTTTAAAGTCTACTTCTGAGTAGTGATGCTCATTTAATATAAAAATAACATTGAAATAAAAGAAATGTGATGCCCATTGCAATATTATGTATAGATGACAGTAAACAATCATATTTGATCAGGTGGGGAACACCCTGGGCAGTTTACCAGTCCACCACAGGTCCAAAATAAAATACTTATATATATATATATATATATATATATATATATATATATATATATATATATATATATATATATATATATATATATATATATATATATATATATATATATATATATATATATATAAAATTTATGGCTATGGCTATATAAAATTTATGGCTAGCCTGACGGTTCTCTGTAGAATCAATTTTGCACAGGATTTAATCTTTTTTGTATAATTTAATATTTCACTTTGAAACATTTTACTTTCTTGTGGTTGCGATTTGATGCTTCTTAGTCTATAAATCATACTTGTTTGTTTTATGTGGGGCGGTATGACATTATGATTAATAAATTCTTTGATTTTAACCGTGTAAAGCTCACAACATTCAAGCCCAAAATTTTACTTTTTTTTTTACTAGTGGATGTTTTTTTAACCCTTTGATGAAATCCATAAAAAATGTTTGCTACATCAATTTTCAATGAGATACAGGTGGTGTCAATTATAATCTGTTGGGTGATTTGGTAAGTTTTTGTTCACATGTGTTAGTTTGGAATGCAAAAATGCTGACTTTTCAGGGAAAAAACACACCTTATTTACTCAAAGCCTCAAATTTGATCTACACATTTTTAAACATGGTGTAAAAAATTAGTTAACAACAAATTTTGCATTTTTTCAATACTGCAAGTAGTCATTCAAAAAAAATGACAATAAATACCTTTTTTCCACCATCAAGCTTTGAAAATTAGCAAAACTTTTTTCCCACCAAAAGTTTTTTTGGAGATTTCACAGAGGCAACCATTTAGAAATGAGCAGGAAAAGTACTTCTACTGCCCCTAGTGGATTAATGATAAACTACAGGGCATAAAACGTTCACAAAGTTGAATGCAATGGGTTTTTTAAGGAAAGTTTGGCTCATGCTAATTAAATAGGGGTCTCAGAAATGAATCATGCAACACATATGAAACGAATGGTTATATAATGTTAAAGAATTTTTTTTCAAGTTCCTTTAAAACCAACAAGACATAGATTTTAACGCAAACATCTAAAGGCAAATAAAAATAAATCAGCAGGATTCATTGATGATTTTACTGCAACAATCAGTCGTGTAAAGTTTGTGTCATATATTCCAGATATACTCGCCCTTCAACAGAGCATTGTTACTCAGTGACAATAAAGTCACACCAGAGACTCCTTTAAAACCTCCTGCACGCTAATGATGTTTGTTAATAATTGACCTACATTAGATAATGACTCAGAGACTACGCATGAGTCAGCTTTTAAACCCTTTTTGACCCTATTGACCCTCATTGCCCCATAAAACATGATGTTGTATTTTTATTTTGATTGGTTTGTCCTACATTTTACTCCCAGATAAAGCTCTGAAAGAGAAATCTTAGCACTTTGCCTCCAAAACACATCCAATGCAGTCACCTCAGATATTTGAAATGTCTGTAAAGAATGAATTACAAACTTATGTGATTTTAAAAAATAGAAAAAACAAAAGTGCCTTCTGCAGGGGAGGGACTTGGAGTAGAGCCTCTGTTCCTCCACATCAAGAGGTCAGTTGAGGAAGATTAGTCACCTCTGCCTTCTGGACTCGAGCAGGAGTGTCCAAACGTTTTGCAAAGAGAGCCAGATTTGGTTTAAATGAAAATGTGTGAGGGCCGACCAATCAGCCTGCACTATTTAAATCTTAATAGTAAATGTAAATTAACTTTTTAACAAACCTTTTGTTGTAATTTGATACTTTCATTTCTTCACGTAAAACGGAACCATGCATAAATGCTTTATTTTACCAAAATTACTGCAACTTTCACATTTGAAGACCAGAAATAAAATAAAGGAGACTGCTATTAGCATCCTCAGTCTCATTTTTATCATCATAACAGCACTTGTCGTTGTTATCACCACTAACATAATCATCAGTTTAACTTATTATCTATTTATTTTCAATATCGACAGTACAGTAAATTGCTGTGGGCAGGTGTAGAAACACGTGACCAATAAAGTTTGTTGACAAACACTTTGCACATTAAACTCTTCAAGGCTGGAATAACACATTGTTGTCAGGAATAGAAGTGCACTTCACCAATGTTGTGGTTCATTCCTGACTCATATTTTACACTGGAGATGCTTGTGTAGACAGTGACTCACAGGGGTCAGACACAGCCAGCGGGGGCATTGCGTATCTTTTATTTTATTTTTTTTCATATGTTTCATACTCCCACTCGCTAAGGGGTTCGTGTCCGGAACCTCTTTCCCTCCAACAGGGTGCACTTTTTTTTTTTTTTTAGAGTGATAATGAGGCTTTGCTCTGAGATCACCATTCTCTTCAGCTGCACGTTTTCAGCCATCACATGCATCAGCAATTAATGTGATTTAGTGGAACCGCAAAGTTGTTTGATGGCTACTTCCTGAAAGCATCCAAGTCAGCAAAACAGTGCCTGATGAGTAATTCTGTGGCGTGGAAACAATGCCACAACAGCGGCAAAGCCACAACCCCCCTTTACTGTACGCCCGACTTTTTCGGTTTTGTAACTGGAGGCAGAACGTCAGAGAGACAAAGAGCAGCGGGTTGTGTCAGCTCCTTAAGGGATCAAATGCCTGGGAGAGAGCTGCAGCTGGGCTCCTGACAGAGAAGTGCAGAGCTATTTATAGGCCCTGCGAGGTGTTACCTCCAATAGAAATCTCAGCACAGCTGTACGACTCAACAGGTTTGTCAGAGTTAGGTAGTGAAAGCATATTTGAGTGTTTTTCCATAAGGTTTGTTTGTAATTGTTTCGAAAAGGTATCATTTGTGGTTTTGCACACGGTTCTCAATGTGTGAATGTTTCTATACATTCGGATGACAGACGATAAGGGATTTGAGTAGTGATGTGTGGAAAAACGCTAATTTTCCATGGTTGTTCTAACTACCATGGAAAATGGAGGAGAAATCAGATTATTGTATTTTATGCACCATAAGGCCTAAACTTTGTTAAAACAAACGACAGTGCGCCTTACAATCCGGAGCACCTTATCACCAGATTCATTCTAGTTGTGTTCACTGATGTTGAAGTGATTTTGGGAGGAACGCGGCGCTCTGACAAAACGTCAGTCTGGTTTTTTTTACGAGTTGCAAACAAAGATGGATGTACTTGTCAATACGCTAATGCGGCTAACATGTAGTGGTGTGCAACTGTGGGTTTTCTTACATGTTACTAACAAGGTTAGGAGTTAGCTTAGTCACAGTAACGGTTGTTTTAACTGTTTTTTATTAGATCAAATTAATCAGATCAAAGTATTTATAATACTAAAGTTGATCAGTTAATAAAAAACTACTTTAAAGAGGATAAGAAAATAAATTTCATAACAAAATTTACTAAAAAATTACTCTATTCTCTCTTTAAAACTTGATTTTTTTATGTTGTAAAGACACTTTCACTCAATGCAAACACAATGAAAAACTGTACATTTGTTGCAGAGGTTGATAAAAACTCTTAAGCCAGGCCAGAGTGCTTTCTGTGCGAGATCTATGCTCTTTTCAAATCTAAATGAGTCATGAATCGCATTCTGAGTCTTGAGTGTTTATGAAGTGAAAGACAGAATGGAGCTGAATGCACTGAGAGCGAAATGAAGTCTTTGTTAGCGCCTCAAAACCTCCACCTTGAAATAAAGAGAGCTTTCAGAGAGCTTTTATATCTCCTTCGCAGAGGCTGATCTTACATAACAGAGCCCGACCCGCATACAAACCCACATCCTCATCACCTCCAGTGGAGTGCTCAGGAAAAGTGTGATCTCAGCACAGTGGTGAAATCCCCCCAAGGCCCTCATTTATTTGGGTTGTCACTTTCATCTTTTCTGTACCTTTTCAAGTTTACTTCTCACACAGGGCTCTAAGAGCACTAAGTTGCCCCTGAGGAGAGGCAGCAGGAAAGGAGGATTTCAGGTTGTGCATTTAGTAACTCAGTAGTTTGCCTGTCTTGTCTCATAGCCCTAGTGTAGGATAGAGTAGAGGGTAACATGATGCCTTTGGACAGGTTTATGAAGTACAGTCTGCATTGTGTGGTGTCTGGGCAGCAAATGTTCTCGAGTCAACTCAAATTTCTTGTTCCCACATTTTTTTTTTCTGCCAAAAGAAGATGATGTTCAAATAAGAGAAAAGTGTAGTTTTTTTCTTTTGTTTTGAAGTTTAACTTGAAAAATTGGAAATAAATGTTTGGGACTATTTTATGTTTAAACCTTTACCCACTTTGATGAAAGTCATGTTTTTTGTTTTTGTTTTTGTTCTTATGGCATTTTTCTCATGATTTTCTCAGGAGCAAATGAAAAAATGTTTGAAAAAGCTTGTAGGTGTGATGTAGAAACTACGCTGGGCGGGCCACAAGCTCCATGCTCCACTCCATTCTGATGCATCCACTTGCAGACAAATAGATCCATGTACGTCTTTGTTTTCCTCGTCTGAGCTGGAATCTGGATCATAACTGCACGGCTTTATAGTTCCAATATTGCTCGCCATTTTTGTTGCACCAGTAATGTTAGGTTGGGGTTGTGAGGAGCTGTAAGGTCTTAGGAGAGCATGTAAACAGATGGATGACGGGAAGTAAGGGCAGGCTTACACAGCACTAAACGATCCCGCCCACAACTTAGAAGCAAATTTGGGCTAGAACAGGGATGGGCAAACTCCAGCCCGGTGGCCATATACTGGCCGTTTAACGATTTTGTCAGAAGTCAGAGCTCTGTCTCCCCCTCTAGTCACCAGCGGGAACCATCTCCAGAGTTCTAACCACACTTCCTGGAGGCCGCACACCTGACTCTCGTTCTCTTAAAAAAGTTAAAGTTGAAGTCCCATTATCTCACACACCTAGTCGTGTGAAATTTGTAATCCGCATTTGAGCCATCCCCTGGAGGAGTGGTGAGCAGCAGACACAGCACGCTTGGGAACCGTTTGGTGGTTTAACCCCCCCAATGAATCCCCAATTATATTTGGGTCTGATCTTCTGTCTCCTGACACTGTGTCTAACTCTGTTTGCCTGCCCCGACACTTGTCTAGATTCTGATTACTCCTGTTACTTCTCTGATGCTCTTATGCTCGTGATTGACCCCCACCTGACACTGATTTACCTTTGTGGACTTTTAGCTGAGCTAGTAAACCTGCTGCATTTGGATCTAACTGTCTGCCCGTTGTTGTGACAGATTTAGCCTGCTGCACCAAACTAAAATAAACTATTTTCGTAATCCTTAATCATGGTTTATTTTCCCTGTAATTCTGATATTTTGCATTTATGTGGTGTTGGAAAATTCTGTTGTTGTTTTTTTGGATGTTCACGTGTAATTTCGCAGTTGGACAGTCATTTTTCCGGTCATTCCAACACCGCATGAACGCAGCATTTTTTTAAGTTTGAGTTTTTCCCTGATGGACATCAACCCATTGGTGCATTTGTCACAAGAATGAGAACAAAAAACACAGTTGTTTAGTGCCACAAACTGTTTAGTTTTAAAAAATTCATTTTCAATCAAAACTAAAGCATGTTTGTGTCCAGATTGCATATTTTATTCTTTCTCTTGTAAGTTGGGTTCCACGCATCTGCTCCTGGTCCGGCCCTAATGTTAAATTTTAGGACCCTTTCTGGCCCCCGAGCCAAAAGGTTTGCCCACTCCTGTCCTAGAAAATTAACCTGGGCTAAAAAAAAAGCATAATTACACTTCAAAGACCACTAAGATTGCTTTTACATTAGATCAAAAGATGATCGGGACAAGTGGAGTCTGAATCAAAAGAACATTTTCACACTTGTGACATATCTTTTCACCATTTTCTCGGTTTAGCTGCTTTAAGGTGTTCAGGTAAGCAGTTGAGTCTGAGTGAAGGTTTGGAGTATGCATGAAATCAATGACAATACTGCGACTGGGCCTCTGATCCAGTTATTTTCAAAACAGAATCAACAAAAATTTTAAAAAGAAGGATTTTTTTTCACACATTTGTTACAAGTAGGTGGATTTTGGAGGATTAATTAAGTAACATAATAAAAAACATGTTAAAGTGTATTTAAATAAACTCCAATAAATCAAATCAAAAGGCAAAGAACAGAAAAAAAAATTAAGATTTTACTAAAACCTAATAACAAAGCCTGAAAATCATAGAACTAAAAAGAAAGAGATGCAATGAACTAACAAAAAGCAGCAGTGATGATTGAAACTATAACCTTGAGTGACAGTGACTGAAAAAAACGCAAAACAGAATCTTAACAGAAAACATGATTAAATCCAACAAATAAGAAAACAAAAAAAGTCAGTTTAGAACTTTTTACAAAGATTTTACAAATTTTTAGCATTTTGTTTTATAAAAAAACCAACATGTGACAAACATTTTGATGTTACATGTTGTCCTACTATAAAGGAGATTCTTTCTAAATTAATGACTGTATTTTCCACACTATATGGCACAACGGATCATAAGGAGCCCTCTCAATGTATGGGTCACAGGAATCTCGTAAATGGTTGAGTTAGCTAACGCTCTGGTGTTAAAAGACGTTTTTTTTGTAAAACTATAAATTAAAGGACCAATATCATGCAAAATCAACTTTTTTTTTTTTAGCTTTGAAGTGTATTATAATGTTCATTTCTCATGAAATGCAAACCCCAAAGCGGTATTTTATTTTATCCATTACCGCATTTCTGAGTATTCATCTGAAAACCTGCAGCAGCCCCTACCAATCCACGAAAACGAGCAGGTTTTCACATCGTGCCATAGAGCAGTGTTTTTCAACCTTTTTTGAGCCACGGCACACTTTACCCTTGACAAAAATCCCGCGGCACACCAGCATAAAAAAAAAAAAGCAGAAACTCATAGTCTGTTTTGATGTACAGCCCCCCCCCCCCACCCCCCCCGCGGCTGCCGCCGCCGCCGCCGCAATCTGACGCACATTTTTGTGATAATTGTGCCAGAAAAAGCTGGAAGTTGCAGCTGTTTTTTTTTCTAAAAGATGTAATAAAAGTTAAGTTAGGAAATTTACAATCTGTATGTTCGTTGTGGTTTAAGACGTTTAACAAGGCCGACTCATTGTACGCCGAGGCGCTGTCACGTGACCTAATGCATCATGGGAGATGAAGTGTGAAACTGCCACAAAAGGGCAGAAAGACTAGCGTCTCTGAGCTTCATGGTGTTGTTCTCTTGTTCCACGGTCTGATCCCGGATTCTGTGGAAAGCTACACCGCTAAAGACGAGCTTTAGCTGGTAATTTTGTTAGAACTGAGCGACTTTTTGAGCTAAATTGGGACAAGGAAGTTAAGACTTTAAGCACTTCTGATTGGTCAGACTGATGACATGTGATTAAACCTTCAAGAATAATTGGTGGAGACAGTTAAAGGGGCGGGACTTCAGGAAACAGGTATAGCTGCAGCTAAATCGCGGTGGTACCGTCATTCTTATCAAAATGTCTTTAATATAATCAAAATAACACAAAGAAAAAGTAATTTTCTGATCTTTTATATTCCTAACTACTCAGTGTTTTATCAGGGCCTGTTTGGATGAACACAGAGCTGATATCCTGGAGATGGGAAATGGTTTTAGATCAGTTAATGAGGGCAATTTGCCACGGCACACTTGACCATCTACCACGGCACACTAGTGTGCCGCGGCACACTGGTTGAAAAACACTGCCATAGATAAGTAAGGAACCGCCCTTTCCAGGAAGAGTCTGCACTGCCAGCACAGCCCCCAGGTTAACACACACACATACACTTGCTATGTCCGAATTCCCTCCCTAACCCCTACATAGTGCGCTATATAGTGCGTTCACCATTTTGTAGTGCTGTCAGATTCTACAATTCCAAAATCGAGTGCCCTAGAACAGTGGTCCCCAACCACCGGGCCGCGGACCGGTACCGGGCCACGGGACACTTGGCACCGGGCCGCGGAGCGGTGCCAGGCCGCGGGAAATTTTTGCACCGGGACGCACAGAAAGAAAAAATAATTTCCATTTTATTGTTTTTTTCCGACAAAAACGTTTTATTTTGAAAAGTGACCGGATTCTCTCTGTTACATCTGTCACACTTAACGCACGTCAAAGTCGCGACACCAAACATCAGGTGATAAACCCCACTATAATTAAACCCAAACAACCAGAATGAGCAAAAAACAAACTTCTTTAGAAAGTTGCTTCAACAAGGGGAAAATTATAATTATTATTGTTATTATCATTACTAAAGAGAAAATACCACCCCCGGTCCGCGGTAAACGTGCCTTGCTCTGTACCGGTCCACGGTGACAAAAAGGTTGGGGACCACTGCCCTAGAAATTTCCCAAAAGTCTGCGAACAAACCAGTATGCATTAATGCTCATTAGATCTGCGAATATAGACCACAATGCATTGTGTTGGAACAATTTGTGCCCCAAAAAAAAGGGTTTATATGTATTTTTTAAATAAACCATCAACGTTTTTATCTTCAGAAGACAGTGGACTCGTAAATGATCGTTGCAAAATACTCATATTAATGTTCCAGTTTAAATTTCTTTGCCTTTGTGTTTTGCTCTCTTTTTGTTCTGTCACCTTTTGAGTTTCGGTTTCCTGTTTAATTTTAAAATGTTTCCTGTTTTGTTGTTGTGTCGAGTTTTGTTTTGGTCCCCAACTGCCCTCAATGTTCACACCAGTGTCTCTTTTGTCTGTACGTATTTAAGTCTTGTCTTTCCCTTCCTCCTGTGCTGCTCCATAGTTGATAGTTCCCTGTTTTCTAGTGTTTCCAGTTTGCCTGCCTGCTATGCAGTGGTTTTGTTTTAGGTTAATTTTGGGTTATTAAGGGCTTTGCTCACCTGAGACCACCTGCCTCCACCTTTCTGCATCTGGGTGCTTCTTCAACCCCCCACGCGACAATTAATTAGATTTTGGCTTCTTGAAATCAATGATGTCATTAAAAAAAATGTGAGCATGGTGTCTGAATTGCTTTTAAAATTCATGGCATACATAGTGCCCCACTATACAGTTTTTTAGTAGTTAGGGGTTAGGATGGGAATTCCGACACAACCACTTTCTCCATGGAGCTAGCTGGGATCGGCTAAAAGCTTTCATTTTATATGTACAATATGCACATCCATCTTTGCAAAAGTTCGTATGATGTTTGTTTTCGTGAAATGGACGGCGCCCACACGGAGATAAAGGCTGCGCTTCAGAAATCAATTGTTTTTTTTCTGGGTAGGAAAATGACTGTGTGACAATAACCTGTATTTCATTAAAAAGTTGTCCGTTAGTCTGCTAAAGGTAACACATTATCAGATACATTGATATAGTTCACTGAGAGGCTTAAGAAAAGCATGATTATTTTACTGACTGCAGTTGACAGCTGATTGTGGGAAAAGTTTTTTTCAGTTACATGTTTTCGCAAAAGCTGTAAAATCTGTAATTTGTAAACATGTTTTGTGACTTTAAAATCAAAATGTTAAAAATATTTTAGGCTTTTGTTTGAAGACTATGTAAACCAAGTAAAGTCTATGTAAATACAATTAATTTTATTTGATTTTTATGTCTTTGTTGTTTTTTCTTGCAGCTATTACATCTTGTTTGTTGTGCACACAAATGTGAGATTTGTTCAAATGTGCTGTAATAAAATCAAATTATATCTAATCTCCTCAAAATTATCTGTGCAAAAAGAATTTGCAATAATCTGGTTACTGCTGAATCTAAAAGTGCTATCCCTCAAAACTGAGAAGCCGTCACATCAAAATTGAACATTTAAAAAGAACAATGCCCGTCCACAACTTCCAAAACTGAAGGAGCCAAAGGAAAGAAACTAATCGTCGTGCATTTTGACAGGTACGCATTCAGAAATGTTTTTAAAACGAAAAATAATTTTACAGGAGAATTCTTTTCAGTCTGGGGTGCAGCCAGCGGTTGTTCTGCACTTTGTCTCTGTCAGTGCTGCCTGCTGGGAAGCAGCCACCAAGATGAAAAATAAAAATGATGTGGGTGTGCTGACTGGCAGCTTAGGATTCTGTTTAGAGGGTTAGCAATGCTGTGACAGATGGACCTCCTCCACACCTCTCAGTGTATGACAACATACCTAAAGCAGCGCACGGAAACAAAACGCAGCTCAAACATCTGCCATGTGCTTTTCTCTTCTGCAGCGTTGCTGGCGGTGACAGCTGATAGCATTTGCAGTGCAGGAGCATTTCACTGAGTCTATCCAAAAGGATTTCTTCCTTTTCGGTGGCTGCCATTGGCATAAAAAAGTTTCTTTATTATTGTTTTTTGTCATATTTTAGCTCAAGTTCTAAAGACCTGCTGTCGGGAGCAAATTCAGGTCAAAATCTGCAAAACAGTCAGATAACTTTTCGTTGCCACCTAAGCAATACAACATATTTCCTCATTTCTTAATGAAAAGAGATGGCCTTTTTGTTACACTAACGTGCAAATAAATCCAGAAGTTGTGTTGTTGCATTGAGCGTCAAAGACCAACACACAATGGGGGAGTTTCTAAACATTTTAGCGAAGAGCAGCTGAATCTGTTGCACGCTACTTGCTTATTGCTACACTGCTACTTGCTGCGATGCTACGTACAACAATGCAATGTGCTAATTGCTCCAATGATACCTGCTACAATGCTACTTGATACAATAATATTTGGTAATTACGACAGCGCAACATGCTACAAATGCTACTTGCTACAATGTAATTTTACACAATGAGAGACACATCGAGGCATTTTAACTATTAAGCAAGTTCACATTAAGTTCACATTTTTCCCTGTAGTTTCTTTCTTCTAATAATTCTACTTTCATCATTGTATTCTAGCTTAAATGCAACAAAGATGTAAGACTTTTAGTCTAATGCATTGCTGCAAGAACCAGACAACACACCCATGCAGCTTTGCAGAAACTATGTCCTAGAAAACAACACTTAGCTAAAATTGCAAACTCATACTTAAAAGGTCACCGGGAATGCTTTTACAATGGATCAACAGATGATTGGAGTGGGACTTTAAGGGTAAACACTTGTTTGTTTTAGCAAAATTTCAAGTACAGTGTGGCAACTGAGATACAGCAATATTGTCAAAGAGTTTTTATTCAGTTATAAATTAGTATATTACCATCCCATTGCATCATAATCTAGCAATCTTACACATTTCTTTCGTCAAATTTTTCCTTTTCACTGCCTAACGTATTACAACATCAGCCCGAGTCCTTGAATTAGCACAATCGCTGCCTGTTCAGACACAAACTCACAAAAGGAAAAAGTAGACCAAATGAGGATATGAGTTTTTTTTTTTTGGTTCCCAGGCATCTGATATGATATATATTAATGAAAACGGACGTTCAGCACTGCAGGTTGGCAAACAAAAGAAGCACAGAACCGCTTTCATGAACACTGTGCAGCTGCCACAGGTAAAGAGAAGACTTGTGATGAGTCATGTTCCCATAGCAACACCACACTCAGAAGTTATCTCGCCATCTCTGCAGCACACACACTCATTGTGGATGTCAATATCCATTAAATGTTGGTTGCTGATGTGATTAACATAACTAGAAAAAAAAGAGCCATTTTCTGCTTATTTGGAAATGTTGCATATCAACATTTGGGTTTTTTTTGTGGTATTGATAAGGACATTTATGTACTCTAGAATAATGCTGAGCCCTAACAGTTGGTATAAGTTTCTGATTAAGCTGCTGTGATTTCAATCAACTGAGTGAATGAGGGGTGGTTGGTCCAATGCAGGAGCTCTGAGCTCCATCAAAGTGTCCCCCTCCTTTTGTTCACAATAGGTTCTCTTTTATCTGAGACCGGGAGAGAGTTGGTGGGAGGAAGAGGAAAAAATAGATTGCTTTGACCCCAACGAGGACGGCTCACATAAAGTCCCTTTGGAAAAGAATTTGGTTTATCAACAACCCAGGAGGAAGTGTATTTTATTCATACAGTGGAAGTTTTTACTGTTTAGTTAAAGTTGCTGAAGACTTAACAGCAGCTAAAGCTAGCCACCTATCCACCCAAGATTGGATTTATTAGCCCGAGGTTGAAAGACTGGTGGCAGCCATCAGATGAAAACTGGCTTTCCTGGTGGTCGCTTTCGCAGGAAAAGCGTGCTAGAGCAGACTGAAACCTGAGTCGGAGTGGAACAGATTGACAGTGAGCCTCCCAGCACATTCAGCAACACACTGCATTCATTATCATTAGGTGACAGGAGTGCTTTGGAGCCAGCTGGGGCTCTCCAGCGGGCAGACAGAGCAGACCAGCGAGCACGGGAAAAGGCATTACATAATTAATACTTTACATAATGGCTCCCCACAATGACCATTTTGTTCTAAAATGCACTGGAACAATGTAATTTCCCCTTTGTGGATTAATGGGGCTTTATTTATTTAATTCTCTCACTGCTAAAAAGGAAAGGGGGCTAATGAAAGCAGCAGGTTCTCCAAAAAAGAAGTCAAAACACTTTTGATGGGAAAAAGATTTATGTAGAAATCATTTTTAGACATAAATTTGTCTTTATAAGCAAAATATAATACAGGAAAACTACAACACTAGGGAAATGTCAAGAAAATATTATTATACATAATATATTTGTTGCAATTACAAGTAAATAATAGAAAAAGAGCGCTGTTCTTTGAAAAAAACTACTCATATAAAAATGTTATTGTTCATGCATGAGAGAAAATGTGCATAATCACCTCTTTATTTGAACTTAACAATAACTTGCTCCTGAATTAATTTTTCATTTCAGTCCAACTTTTTAAATACTCTCAAATCCAACAACTTTATTTTGTAACCCTTAGCTTTTCTTGAAACTTTACTGTGGAGGTGCAAAAGAGGAAAAAGGGGGAAACCATTTAACGTTTTTACTGTCAAAGTTAGAATTTTTGTTGATTGTTTGAAAAAGATTTTGGAGTGCATTTCTTACTGAAACTTTATGACAAAATCTTGAACAAAAATAAGATGTGACATCATTGCCAGATGTGCGCTAAATGTACCTGGAACACAGAAAAACACCCCAAAATTCAAATTATAGTAGAAAAAAAAATACTTTCAATTAAATAGTAGCCCCGATTCATGATGGTCATCATCAACTGCATCAAAGAACTTTAGAGACAATTAAATAAAAAAAATCAAATTTGTTGTGAGATATAGGTAGCAAGATTTTGTTTACAATAAAGTTTGTTAATAAATTGACATGAAAGTTCAGGACAAAAACATCCTATACATCCTATACAATAGGTTTTAAAAATGTTTGCACTATGCTAATGAGATAGGGGTCTCAGAAATGTGTGTCAAATATGACTCAAATAGTTATATGAGGTTAACTTAATTCTTTAATAAGTAATTATTCATTATAAGCCACTGTGCAAATGCTGATGGTAAAATAGTGAAGCTGACCAATTTAACAAGAGTTATTCTACATGAATGTTGTGCAAAAAATGATTCTATGTCAGTGTTTAGGATCTTATACATCTACTTTTTCTTTTTGTATGACAAAATTGTTTCTCTAAACTGATATCAAATCAACTGAGAGGAAGAGGAGAACATTGCATATTTATGAACAGCAAAACAACTGTAAATATGCCAGATTATAGCCTCAGGCTAATTTCCATCTGCAGGTCTACAATGACAGGTCTGTCAACCCATCAGAGGTCACTAAAGTTAGGATGGGGTTGTGAGGGGCTGTAAGCCCCTAAATCAACAGTTTGCTATTTTTTTTCCTAAAAACTGCATCATTATGATTAAAAATCCATCTGGAATGCCTTTAAAATCAATCAAATGACGATCAGAGCAGGTAGAAGATGATGGCACGGTGACAGGATTCTGTTCTTTGGAGATATCCTCAGATCTGAACAGATGAAGCTACTAAAATGAATAGAGAAACGTTCTTCAGATCAACCTTTGTAGTCCAGTTCCCCTTAAGAACACAATCCTAGATGACTCCCCGACATGATGTCATTGGGTTATAGTCCACAATTTACAATTAAACGTAAAACACAGACAATCCCATTAAACAAAGTGCCTTTTTTTTTTTTTTTTTTTACCTTTTTTTGTGTGACTGCAGATTTCACCTCTTCCTTTCAAGTGCTGCTGCATGCAGCTGCTTAAAGCAAAAAAAAAAAAAAACAAAAACCTCCCCCACAACCAATAATTTAATTTTACTATCTTACAATTGCACTACAGCAAAGACAGATTTCACTGTGTGCTTTTCACTGAATGGAAGTGTTTAAGTCCAGACGCATTCTGGAGCAAAAAAATTCTTACTTTTGTTGCTGTAGCCATAGCAGCGATTTCTGTTTTTTTTCTTCCAACCTCAACAGTTGTCCTCTTCTTTAAGACAGACAATCCTGCTTTTTTACTGGCAGTTTTTGCAAAACCAAAATGTATTTGGTAATATAATTTTTAAGGCGCAATCATTTAAAAAAAACAGTTGTGTCAAGTCACTGAGTCATATTTGGAGTCAGTGTAAATAAACACTCCAATAAAGATTGGGCTTTTTTATGTTTTTAACATGTTCTTGTGGCATTTTACGCATAATGGAGGACATGTATGAAACAAAAAAAGCTTCAAATTGCATTTCTGAGTATATTCCAACAGTTGTGATTTAGGAGCAGACGAAAAATTACTGTTGTGACATAGAAAATACGCTGGCATGGCCACAAGCTCCATGCCGTGCTCCATTCCCATGCAGACTAAGGCTGCGTTCACAGCGATTCGTGTGTTAGGGAAGTTGAGTATCAATGTTACGTCAATGTACAGACACATTCTGAGGTCCTGGGAATCAGGTGCAGCGGGGTTGACGCAGCGCGTCACCCTCTTTTTTGGGCACATGACATTTTCAGTGACTTGTTCAAAAGGTAGAAAAAAACAGTCAACATGGCAGCTCAAGGCACAAATTTTCATCCTGATTTTCTGAGTGGGACTTTAAAGAACTTTGATGCTGCCAAGATGCTGAGTCCAATTTTGTTGTTGTTGTTATAATAAACTCTCAAGGATTGTCCCCTCGCATGTCTGCCTTTTGCTTGTTTTTGTTTTCAGCTCACAAATAGACTTAATAGTGTCCTGCCTCAGAGTCTCCGCCATTACTCATCCTCACCTAACCTTTACTGCAAGCTGCTGGCCTTAAGAAGAAGTTGCCCCCCAGAAAAAGGCAATGTCTAAAAACATCTGCTTCAATCATCCAGCAAGGCATCTTTCAGGCTTGGATGCTCACAAAGGTGTGGACCGCATTGTAGTGACTCATCCTAAATAGGTTGGATGAGTCACTGAGGACTGAGCAGAAACAAAAACCAAAAACTGTCACTTCAAATACGGCTGTATGCCGGGGTAGTTTTGTTCTGCTCTTTGCCTCTTCAAAAAAAAACATATGTGGCCATCTATGATTTAAAGGGTACATTGGCGAGCTGGGTTAGTGTACTGCTGTAAGACAAGGCAGCAGACAGGAAGCATGAGAGACAGAGGGGACACTTCACGACAACGAAACACTTCAGGCCATGGACGCAAAATAAAACCTTTCCAGTGTTTTCACGTACAAACCTCTACAGCTACATTTCAAACCAAACCAAAACACACATGTCAGGGATATCCAAAAGAAGCAGGAAAGTTATTATGGGATGACCACAGAATCTGCCGCTTGGTGGTCGCTTTGTGCCAAAGTGTCAAAATTTGCAATTTTCCTACAATATGGGAAAAGATAACACACAGAATTTCACACCCCAGCTTAGGTCTATAACTACAACCTTGACCTTTGACCTTTGACCTCGGGAATCGTCCGCCATCTCGAATTAAAAAGACAAAGGCCTCCTTAGTACCAGCTACAAATGTAAACTCTACATAGGGATTTGAATATGCCACCTCCTAACCCCCTGAGCATCAATAGAAATAGCAGTTTTAGGTTTGGGACGTGGCGAGCTTGCAAAAGATGCATTTCCCTGTTGCTCGCAAACGTTTTTTACAGGAAATACGCGAATTGTTGGCTCAAGTTGAACAAACATATATATATTTATATAAACGATATAACATACAACACAAACATGTTAGAAATGTGGGCAGAGTTAACAAAAAAACTCAGTTGCCGAGGAAACCCAAAAGTTTACTTTTGCGGATTCTTCCAAAAAACGGGGGCGATCAAAACTTGAAATGGTTGCTATGGAAACAAAATAAACAGAAAAGCCTCCATGTTGAAAAAAGGGTTTTTGGATTTGTCATGCAGCTCTGACCAGCATGGCCATGAGGGGCTTGGGGGGGTGTCATAAGGGCTGGGGTAAGTAGCAACACTGCTCTCTGCTTTAATTATATATATTTGCCAACAAAAAAAAAAGGCAAATATTATTCATCCTCGGCCAGGCAAGATGCTAAAAAACTAAATGAGAAAGGATTACCAAAGGAATTTGGTAAATTGAGCATAAAAATAAAAGACAAACTTTTTTTGGCAAAACTTTATAAATGCTGTCAGACTGGTGTTGTAGCAGTTGAATTTAAGTGATTAACGGGTCGCCATCCCGACAGCGTGCCATCTTCAAATCCTGCAGTGACTTTCCTGATTCTGTCACACTGACAGGTGTCATTACTTTTTTAGTAGTGCCCATGCAGTATTCACAAGTCTTATATAACCCTAATTAGAGGAGCAAAGCGAGGCTTTGAGGAACCTCCACAACGGCAAGCAATTTCTGGTTAATCTTTAATTAAGCATGCCGGTGCAGCATAGGTTCCTTTTTTTCCTCGACAAGTTCTATTTTCGGCTGAGATCGCCCACTCCAACCGTCACCGGGGAAGGAGAGCCTTTAAAAGAAAAGACTCCCATATGTTCCAGTTAAAGTTTGATTCGAGGGAGGGGGGCCATATTAGAGTGTATGCCCTTAAAAATGATAGTATGAGCTTAATGTCGCTTTTATTTTTTTATTTTTTTTTAAATAAATCGGACATGAAATGAAGCAGATGAAATTTAAAGACCCACTCTGATAAAAAAAAATGTGTTTCTGACTTATACGGAGAAAATTAAGCTTGAATTTGCATTTCTGAGTATTTCTTTACTAAAGCAGATGGGGGGAAAATGCCCTTCGAAATATTTTTGATGTCTAAAATACGTCGGGTGGGGCCACAGGCTCCCTGCTCCTCTCTATTCCGATGTATCCTCCTGTAGACAACTAGATCCGCCTACGTCTTTGTTTTCCTCGTCTGAGCTGGAATCTGCCTCGAAACTGTACGACTTAATAGCTCCAATATTGGTTGCCATTTTAGTTGCACCAGTAAAGTCAGTAATGGGATGTGAGGCTGTAAGCTACCCGGGGAGCATGTAAACAGAGAGCAAATCCAAAGAAAGGGCTGTTGGGAGATTTGTCATGATCATTCCACAGAAGGAAATGTTTTACCATTTAGATTCCTTCATTTGTCTCTGTTATTATGCCCTATTATAGGAGGACAGTGGGCCATCCAAACCCAAAAGTAGGACTCTTAAACAAATTCATCAACAAAACCTGAATTAACTGATGACAAGGGATAAGATGCAAAAGGGGACTCCAGGTTAGATTGACTGAACACACCTGATAGACGTCATCAGCCGCAAGTAGGGCAGAAACAGCTGGAAAAACAAGCAATTTAAGATATAGGTCACCAAATATTTAAAGCAAAACAATAGTAAGAACAGCTACTATCACGCTGATAAAAATTCTGGCTGAAATTAAAGCAACCCAGTAAGAGAGTTGTGCAAAACATTTCTGGGGGGCTGGGGTATGGTATGGACCAGCACAAGAGGAAGGCAGAGACAAGACTTATATACAGACAGGACTGACAAGACACAGGTGACAACAATCAGGAGAGATTGGAACCAGGGGAGTCAAAGCTCAAAAGCATGGCAAAACAGGAAACCTTCCAAAATAAAACAGGAAACAGAACTCAACATGACAGAAACAAAAGGAAGAAAAAACTAAGACAAAGACACCCAAACCATGACACTTTCAATATCAAATCTAATGCTGTACCTTGCACTTGTTCCACCCATTTGCTGTTCAACAAAGCTCCAGTGGTGTTACTGGATAGATAGCATATTATTAACAACAGACATAAAGTGTGAGTTAATGTATTTGTTAAGTATTAGCAATTAGCTTATGTATGTAATACTGGAATTTTTTCTAAAGTTGGAAATGTTTTTTTTTACTTAGTTAATAAAATCTTTCATTTTATTTAATACATTTCTGGCCAATGTTTCAGTCATTTCATTTTGGATGTTGTGAGAGGTGTATTTTGCATTTTGTGGTACGTGTTTGTTTATTTTGTTAAACCTGGGTTCCTTTGTCAGTGTGTAATAAATCATTTTGAAAATCAGTCCTGCAGAGAAATCATCATCATTTAAGTTTTCCACGCTGCCACGAAGTGGAAGTTCATTTACTGCAAGAACCTGAACTACTTCTCCAAAGAGAAGCTGCCAAGTCATTAAAAAAGTGACAGTTCAGAGGTTTCTTCATCTAAAAACTAAGTGGTTATGCTTCATATTTATCTGTGGAAAAAAAAAGATGTATGTGTAAGTTTGTCAGAAAAATTAAACCTAATATATTTGTCCAAAGCTCTCATTTATACCCACAGATGAGATGCTGATCAATGGGAGCGAATTCTTGCAACAGGCTTGTGTTTATTTGGAGATTACAGTATTGTTAGAAAGCATACGTATATTAATTTGGATTACAGCTTTCTTCTAATCATAACAGCAGAACAAAATGAAGCTGTCAAAACCAAGAGGCTCTGCAGGCTCAGCTGCTTTTGTGCCATCTGGGTCATCTTGGCCTGTTGCCCGTGGTAACAACACCTTCTTCTCAGCTTATCTTTGTTGTAACTCCTTTTTACCTAACATTGGAGATGCTGCTCTCATACAAGTATTATTAATGTTTATTTTGCACAATGTTGTGAGTTTGCTGAGAAAGGAATCTCCTGTGAACTGAATGCTTGTGGAAGTGGTTCATTCTTCACATTTTAGACGGTTGTATTTGTTGTTACCCTCAACAAGGTTGCATGCTGTTATCCCTGCTTTGGTGCATTTTCTTGCACAAAAAAATGCTAACGTTTTAAAATTCATTTATACATAGTTTCTACAATGATTGAACATAAAAAAACCTAAATAACAGATTTTAGTTTTTTGCAAGCAACTTCTGAAACACTCAAAATGACTCAGTTGTTTGTGTTTTTTACTGTTTGGTTGCTGTTTTACTCATGCACTTCCCATAAAACTATAATATTAACATTTACCAAGAAAAAGCTTGAATATTTAAGAATGTGTCATTGAAATAAGTTGTGTGTTTTATGTAATAATAGAAAAGTTATTTCCTACAAAAAAAGTTTTTTAGAAAAAAAAATTGTCTACATTTTTCAAACTAGTGTACGTTTAAAGTTGTATCAATATTTTTGCTGATAAACATTTAGATTAAACTTTTACTTTTACTTTTACTTATTTTGAGCACGTAAAAAAATTGCTACATTTAAGCAATTCAAAAATATGTCCCAAAACTAAAACACTTCAAAACTACGAATTAAAAAATTTAATTAAAAAAATGTTCTTTACATTTTGCAAACAATCTGTAATTTATAATTAATAATTATGCTGTATATATAGGGGGGCATTTTAGATTACAATCTGTAACCATTTTTTAATTTACATTTATTTAAATTATTTTCATTTCTAAAAATAGTAAAAGTGCCTGCTATTTCAACTAATGACCAAATAAATTTAAAATAGGATTGTAAAAATTTGGATTATAGATAATGTGGTTATTTTTACTTAACTGAAAAGCTATTTGGGAAATTGTAATCTCTACATATCTAGAGTATCTAGATTAAAATGTTGATGTGTTGAATGATTTAAGTTGAGAAAAAATGTGACATGTTTTTAAGAATTCTCAAATATTGTCATTTCAAAAACAGAGTTTTATGGATTTCAGTGCTGAAGCACAGAAATACAGCCTTTCCAATTGAGAGTATGGAACCAGGTCTCGGTAAAAGTCTAAAAATTGAGGCTTGGTCACCAGATGAGTCACAGTTTGTGAAAGAAGCATCTTATTTCTGTCCAATGTTACCTGGGTAACAAAGATGAAAAAACCCATTTGTTTGATTTTGCAGCTTTTATAATCTGTTGCAACAATTCTTTCATTTTACCTTCAAACCCAAGAGCAACTAGCATTACTATATATATATATATATATATATATATGGTTTTATATATGTGTTTGGTTTTTTTCTCAAACTCTTGATTTCTCAGAACTGAGCGGGATATTTTCAAACCTTTTTAGGCCACAAAGATATGTAAATGTGGGGAAATTGGCAAATAGCCTTAGATTTCAACTGCATGCAAATCTCTGTTGGTTGATTTATGCTTTGGCACAAACCTTCATGTGTTCTGTTCCCAGCAAAGAGATTTCATCCCGCAGAAAGCACGTGACTCTGAGACAGGCCGGGACACATTACCTTGTGTTCAACATCATGTTGATGAAGGTGCTCTGCAATAAAGTTGATGGTCGGTCGGTCGGTTGGTTTTGATCTTGCATACACTTTTCTGCATCAGATAGCAAATGTATGTAATCAGAAAAATGACATTATTTGCTTCTGCAACCTTTCCCAGCATTGTCCACACTTAGGCGGATGCCTGCCTTAGGAAGACAGATGAGGTTATTCTAAACAAATATCTTGTTATTGGGACTCATTATTAATAAAAAATAAAATTAATGAAAACTGTTTACACTGTTACCCTGGTCATTCATGATTTTTTAAGCACCTTTGCATTTTGTTGTTCTTGTTATATCTGTAATACTAAGATGATAGTAAGTGGTCCCTTGCTGTATCGGGTTCACCTTTTGCAGTCTCTGTAGACAGGGGTGGGCAAACTTCGTCACGGGGCCCATACTATTTAATGTTGCCTGCCAAACTAAAAAAATTATATCGATAGTCCTTATTAATGTTTTATGTTCCTTGTAGTTCTGGTACACTGCAAATAAATGGACCTTTTAAGTGCAGAAAGTTACTCTGCATTCATGTGGTGTGGAAGATTTGCTGTTT